>JAZHYW010003426.1:0-17904 GCA_037355805.1 Ixodes ricinus
TTCGCCGCTTTCGACGACCGCGACGCTCTGTTATTATCTTCTATTTCCTTTTCACTTTTGGGCACAAGTTCGCCCCATTAAACGTTTAGTTTCTTCAGTTATTATCGCCTCATCACTTGTCCTTCGTGACAATATATCACGGCTATCGTATCACTCAAATACCTAATATATATTTTAAATAATAGCCATACATAATTACAATACTATCTGAAAATTATATGATGGTGATTAAATTATTTCATGACATACAGGCCTCCAACTTTTGCTATTTGTCGCTTGAGCTGGCATGTTTGGGAATTTTTAGAAAGACAAATATAATTTAAATAAATATTATTGCTATATCTTACACGCAAGCTCTACACATTCTTTGTTTCTAAAGCGTATTAAAATTCTCCTAATTTTATCGTTTCAATCATTAACTTTGAAACATGTCCCCTCCATCAGCGCACGTTAATGCAACTGTCCACCTCTTCACAACTTGCTTTTTCCTGTCCCCAAATTATTTTTCTGGTCAGAACTAAGTGTGGATTTGTTTATACCCGAAACTAGACAATAGCATCTAAAACATCAGTAAAATAAAAAATGTCGACCAGCCACCCTTTGGTCGAACTTATCTGAAATTACCCACGTATTGCATGAGCAGCCTGAGTTGGGCATGCCCACGCCACACTGACGCGGAACTTAAGGGCTTATTGGAGGTGGGGGCCTTGTTCCAGCCTACTTTACCCACGTGGAGCCCACGTGGGCACCTTTTCAGGTACTGGCTACGTGTCTTCTTTTCGCGAGGTTCTGATTTGCTTCCACACATTGATAACCACCAAAGTCCAGCTTTGCTTGTGACAAAAGGCCACATGAGGAAGATGAAAGTAACTTGGTTGGTCTTGTAACCTTTCTCGTGGAGTCAATGCTGTCTAGTTCCACACAACTCACTACGCTTGCAAGCTTTTGGTCCTAAAGATTCTCTTATACTCCGACGTTGAGCGCAGCGAATGCAGCATAGCGCAGAACGTGCGCCTTTCATTGGCCGGCGAGCAGCAACTCAATATCTCCAACCAATCAGCATTTGTGCGCGCAGCACCACGCCGCGTTTGCTACTATCAACGTGGGAGTATAACAGTGCCTTGACCGAAGTCAGGACTGAGGCACGATGAAAACAAACTGAAGGGAGTGTAAACATAACGTTACTCTAATCACATATATTCGTGCGATTACTATGCTCGTCAAAGAGTAACCAAACGATAACAAAATTAATCAAGTAAGTTCTTGATTGGAAGTAATTTGAATCAGTTCTGCATAATCCGAACACCACCGTGAACGCGGAACATAAACTTATTTACGCATCACTCATTGACTCCCTCCAATCCTCCGGGGTCTAAATGTTCATCTCATCATCAACACCCATCAGCTACTCCACCCCCCAGCCAGAAGGCAGGTGTCTAGTTAACGTAATATTATGATGCATCCAAATATCACTGGTAGGCGTCACGTACATAGGTCATGACCGCAGTAGTGATTACATGAGAGCACGCCGGTACAATGCTTATCCAAGGGCTCTAATCTGGGCACCTGGTGAAAAAGTTGACAATGAATTTCGCGGCCGCTAAGTGTCCTATGAGAGCTTCCCATCAAAGACCCAAGAGAAGAGGATTTGGCAGCCGAACTGCGAAGTGAGGACTCGAGCAAGCAGAAGGCGCTTGTCAAGAAAGCCATGGCAGCACTCAAGACAACTGGAGCCTCGTACTAGAGGCACCCATTCAACTCCTCTAATCATTTCTACCCTCATCCCCCCCCCTCCCAATCCTCTACTTTTCCTTCAATAAAGATGTTTACAGCAACAACAGCCCCGGATAGAATGGGCAAGCGGTGGGGATTGGAACCAGCTGGATACCTCGGTTCTGCAGCACGACCTGTCAGCCCACGTGCACCAAGCTGCAGTGCGCTAACACTCTCAATGAACGTTCCCCAGACCAAACCGAATTTGAGGTTAGTGTTTATACAGCTTAAGGTACGTCCGCGCTTAAGATGCGGAGACACTGGCTTACGCTGTAGATGAGAAATTTAGCCAGTGCAGTACGACAGCTTGCTTGGGGTCTTTAACGTGCATCACGTAGTCGTGATATTGTACACGACCCCACGCCGGTACGATGCTCACCCAGATCGAAACGGGCATGGGTAAGGATTGAACCCTTACAAAATTGACCAATGAGTTTCGATTGAGTTTCTAATGTATTCCTACAGAGTCAATTGAAACTCTATATAAACTCAACGTTTAATGAGTTTTAAATAAGAAGCTTAATATCCATTCTGTAGAATTTACTTATTAGGAATGCGATTGAGTTTGGCTATAAGAAACTCAATATAAACTTTATTGAGTTTACTCGTATAGGAATGCGTTATTGAGTTTGGTCATAAGAATGCAATATATATTCTTCTAAATTTACTCATCAAGAATGTTATTCAGTTTGCTCATTATGATTTCAATATATATTCTTTAGAATTTACACATTAACATGCAATTGAGTTTGCTCATCTAGAACACAGTAGACGTTCATTTGAATTTACTCATTAGATATGCAAAGGAGTGTGGATTCAGCGACTGTACCGAACGATCATTTCTTGTACCAATGTGTTTTTTGCTTTGTTTTACAAGGGATATGGTCTAATGACGTCGAAACACTGTTTATCATTTATCAGACTTCCGAGGAGAGATAGCATACTGGGAATCTTAATAAATGCTGAGGTGGTCACCAGCCAAATAAGTACCTATCATATGTAGGGTATATACGGCGGCGGAGCAGTCAAGAGGGGTGTGATTAGTGTGTTGTGGGTGCTTTAGGATGTTTGTGTTCGTTTCCCAAATGTGCTTCGTTTCCTCCATGTTTTACGCTTTAAGGAATGATAAGATGAAAATTCCCCACACGTCGCAGGACTTTTTAAACGCAGTTGCAAGAAATTCAATTGAGACACAGTTGCGAAAGTTCTATTGAAACTCAATTCCAAAAATTCGATTGAAACACTATTTCCAACAATTCAATTGAAACACTATTTCCAACAATTTAATTAAAATATAATATCTAAAAATTGAATTAAACACAGCGGTCCTGTGAAGCTTCAAAAGGACTTCAAAGAAAAACAAACCTATTGAGTTTCATTTGAGACTAAACGCGGTGTTTAGAGTGAATTCCTTGCATTTTCACTTGAAACTCCTTTCATTTTTTGTAAGGGCATTAGCCTTGCGAAGACATGCAACTACGCGGTTGTGCGTGAGGAAATTCTCCGAAGGTACATTGTCGTTAGAGTTCACAGACACCAGGGTCGCTAAACTCGTCAAACACAAAGATTCTTTGTGTTATGAAATAGTGGGGGGAGGAGCCGAAAGACTGCCACGAAGTTTTCTTTTGTCAGAAACCCGCAGATCCGTTTCATCTTCTTGAGGTTTTTCATTGAAGGGTCGAAATCCCTACCACTTCCTAGACGCCGAACAAGAGCAGTACAAGAGAGCACGCGAAGACGACCGTGGTTCATAGGTGTGATGTCACGAGAAAGATTATCAGCTGCGACCAACAGGTTTGATAGTCTCTAAAAAGCACGGCGGAGGGTTGGGATAATTGCATTTTAGAATCAACACCGTCGAAGTTGACAGTCTGATATCGTTTTTATTTCCGCCGATAAAGCAGAATTGTTTTGAACAACGTCCATGCCGTTCCTTTTATTTCGTCTTGATGATCAAAGTGTAGCCCGACGTGGCTAGGTCAGAACCAGCCGAGTAGCGTTGTCCGCCTTCGGGTGGATTTCGCCTTCCTGCAGTTGTGCCCTCATCGGCGGAATAAAATCATTTTACTGTTTTTTTTCTAATTAACGACTATTGGCCACGTAGGCTAGCAAAAGCGTCGGTGTGTTCGGCTTTCTAAGATTAGCCAGACTGGGATTAATTCTGCTTTCATCAAAGAAAATAAGAGTAATGTCAGGTTGTCAATATTGACGGTGATGTTTTAAGAACGCGATGACTCCAAGCTTCCATCATGCGCAATCAAACTTGTCACCGTCGATTTGAACACGCACCAATGAATTTGTCGTTCGCAACTGATAATCCTCATCCTAATGTCAAGGGTATAAAAACTCTAAAAGGATGCCACAGAACGCTCCTGCACACTACGAGCACTAGCAAGAGCCCTAGCACGAGCCTCTCTCTTGAACATCTGTCATGGAAACCCGTGAGTTCATAGAACGCGAACCGTTTTAATTCCGGAACCTCTAGAACCGTTCGTTCAAAAAATGGCACGCTGTGCTGTTCCTCGTCGTCGCTCAGTTAGAGCGCCTCTAACCAGAGGCGTTGAACTCAAAACAGGGGGGACAAGGAGGGGGTAGTCCCCCCCCCCCCCCCCCCCCAAGTGGCATCGAAAGAGAAGGCAAGGGGCATAAAGGTGGATGGAGGGAGGCGATCGCCAACCAGCCCCAGATCATTCCTATATAGTGCCGATACATTTCGGAAAGCTATACTAAAAATTCGGGAGAAGGGATATCCCCCTTCTTCACTACCACACCCTTGTCTCCTGAACATTTTCTACGGCACTTCCTGACCAATATTTGTGTCTGTGTGTGTGTTGTTCGTACCCCTTTTATTTCCCTTTCCTTGGTATTTCCTCGCCATCCCCCATCGCCTCCTCATCTCTCACACACTACTGACGTCACTAAATAAACCGCCTCTGGGTGACCCCGGTAGCTTTGTTGACAGTGGCAGATGAGCTCTATAGCCGCTTACACAGCGCATGGCTCCACAATATCACAAAGTTCAATCTTCGCCTCGATTCCGAAGCGAAGATTTTGGCTTCAAATAACTCCTCCCCAAAGTTGTGAAACGTCACTTTGTCGGTGGCGCCCTCCTATGGTTCCCTCTCGTGACGTCATTACCTCGCGAACAGCAAGTTCGATGGTGTTTGTAATAAGTATGGTGGAAGCTTGAAATCATTGCGCTACGAAACCAATACTGCCAACACCGTCAAAGTTAAAGTTCTTCCATTGCTCTTATTTCCGTGGATGAGAAATCCTTTACTGACGTCATAGTCAGCATTCGGCCAATCGTAGAGGGCCGATCACAGCGACGCTTTCGATCACGCACGTCGTCTAATAGCTTCTACAAACGACGATCTCGCGACGAGGAAGTTCTGAGTATTCAAAGCCTGCCTAGAGACAATCTAGAAAGCATTGACTCAAACGCAGCGTAGCGATGTAGGGACACGTGGGCGCGACGTCATCAGTGCAGCTGTTCAATCGCCTGACTCCACGGTGGTGCTCGCGCGCTACAGAGTAAATTGAAACTCAATATAAACTCAACGTTTAATGAGTTTATAATAAGAAACTCACTATCGATTCTGTTGAATTTACTCATTATGAATGCAATTGAGTTCGGTCATAAGAAACTGAATATCGATTTTATTTAATGTACTCATTAGGAATACAATTGAGTTTGGTCATAAGAATGCAATATATATTATTCTGAATTTACTCATCAAGAATGCGATTGAGGTTGCTCATTTTAAACCCAATATATATATTCTCTTAGAATTAGTCATTAACAATGCCATTGAGTTTGCTCATTTAGAACTCAGTATCCATTCATTTGAATTTACTCATTAGATATGCAAACGAGTGTGGATTTAGCGAGTGCACAAAACAATCATTCCTTGTACCAATGTGTTTTTGTTTTGCTTTACTAAAAGATAGTGACCAATGACGTCGAAACACTGTTTATCATTTATCAGACTTCCGAGGAGGAGATAGCATACTGGAAGCCTTAATAAATGGTTACGTGGTCACCGGAAAACTGAATCCATTTCATATGTAGGGTATATAAGGCGGTGGAGTAGTCAAGGGGAGTGTGATTAGTGTGTTGTGAGTGTTTTATGCTTCTTTTCGTTTCCTTAATGTACTTCGTTTCCTCCATGTTCCGTGCTGTAAGGAACCATAAAATTCCCCACACGTTGCAAGATTTTTAAAAAGCAGTTGCAAAAAATTCTACTAAACACAGTTGCAAAAATTGTATTGAAACAAATTTGCAAATATTCAATTGAAAAACTATTGCCGAAATTTCAATTAAATGTAATTGCTAAACATTTTATTAAACGCAGTGGCCAATACATGAACTCATCTCTGTTACGTCACGGCGCGGTGGTGGCGCGTCGGGCGCACTTCCGGTCTGGGGCTCGGGCGGAAGTCCCCATGTGAAACGGGTATTCCTGCGTTGTTTTGAAAGGAACCAGAAAAAAACCTGCCTTCTCGTCAAAACGCCGCCACTGGGGCTGGACCGAAGGAGTCAAGAAATGTTGGAAGGTCAGTTTTCATGTGCTCGGTTCGTCCGAGAACGTGGATATGTGCCGTGAAAAGGGAAAACCAGACGCCGTTCGACCACGATTGCTTGGGCGGGAAGCACTTTGGGTTGAATTCACGGATACTTGTGGTCAACACAATTATTTGTTTTGTTCCCACATGAACGTAGGAAAACCGTCAAGTTATACGGACCACCTGCGGGCTACGTTCAATGCGTCTTCAAGTTCAAACGGCCGTCTGATCGTTCGAACTGTCGTCTGCTCTTTCAAACGTTTGTGCTTGTCGTTTGCTCTTTTAGACGACACCGGCCCGTAGGCCAAATGTTGGCCCGGTACTTGCGATAAGAAGTAAATGCAGGCCTCAAAAGACTTGAGTTTGAAGGTTGGTAAGCAGGCTCCATGTAAACAGTAGATACAAGGAGATGTTGATCATTGTTACCAGTGGCCATCACCGACTTGTAATGCCTGATTCACTCGGTCCGATTCCGCTTGCGATTTTCAGTATTGACGTCGACCATCTCAGCTACGGTTCACGCTTTTCCAGCCCGAGCGACGTCGCCACTGAAGATTGCGAGCGAAATCTCATCACGCGAATCGGGCTTTAGCGTCCATTCTGCGGCGTCCACGCGGAATGAATCGCCGCATGTCACATTATTCACGCGAAGTTTTGCGGTGTAACGAGCCTCGGTAATTTCGCTGAGGCCGCTCAAGATAGTCAGACATCGCCAGGAAGACGTAGAATCAACAATTCGAACGCGAAAAAGGGCAGGGGGACTCACACTGACGCCGACAACATCGCATTTCAATGGTTTGTTAATGGGCGACGGCGAGCTTCTTGCCCACACTCAATCGCGCATGCTCGTCGCCGGTGGCGTCCGCTAGGGGCGCTCCGGTTTGTTTGTAAACATGAGTTGGTGTATACCCTGCGAATGTTTAAGAGGACTCAAAAGAAAAACCTTTTGAGTTTTAGTTGAGACTCAACGTGGTGTATTGTGTGAATCCTTTAAACGTTCACCGACCGTCACATCAACGTCACACCACTGCATTGTGTGAATCCTTTAAACGTTCACTTTAAACTCCTTTAATTTTTTTTGTAAGGGCAATAGCCTTGCGAAGGCAGGCAATTATGCAAATGTGCTTACGGAAATTCTTTGAAGCTACATTGTCGTTGGAGTTCACAGACACCAGGGTCGCTAAACTCGTCAAACACAAAGATTCTTTGTATTATGAAACAGTGGGGGAGGAGCCGAAAGATTTCCACGAAGTTTTCTTTTCTCACAAACCCGCAGATCCGTTTATCTTCTTGACGTTTTTCATTGAAGGGTCAAAAAACCCCTACCAGTCCCTAGACGCCGAACAGGAGCAGCACGACAGAGCGCGCGGAGATGACCGTGGTTCATAACCTGGGTAATGCCACGAGAAAGATTATCAGCTGCGACCAACAGGTTTGATAGTCTCTAAAAAGCACGGCGGAGGTTTGGGATAATTGCGTTTCAAAGTGAACACGGTCGAAGTTGACAGTCTGGTATCGGTTTTGTTTCCGCCGATAAAGCATAATTTTGCTGAAAAACGTCCATGCCGCTCCTTTTATTTCTCTCGGCCTCTTGAATACGATCAAAGTGCAGCCCTACGTGGCAAGGTCAGAACCAGCCGAGTAGTGTTGTCCGCCTTCGGGCGGATTTCGCCACCGGGCAGTTGTCCCCCCACCTGCGGGATAAAATCATTTTACTGCTTTTTCTAATTGACGACCACGTAGGCTAGCAAAAGCGTCGGTGTGTTCGGCCTCCTAAGCTTAGCCAGACTGGGATTAATTCTGCTTTCATCAAAGAAGATATGAGTAATGTCAAGTTGTCAATATTGACGCTGATGTTTAAAGAACGCGAGGACTCCAAGCTTCCATCGTACACAATCAAACTTGTCACCGTCGATTCGAACACATATCATTGAATTTGTCGTTCCCAACTGATAAACGTGATCCTGACATCAAGGGTATAAAAACTCTAAAAGGACGCCACTGAACGCGCCTGCACACTACGAGCCCATAGAACAAGCCCTAGCACGAATTTCTCTCTTGAAAATCTGTCATGGCTGCCCGTGAGTTCATGGAAAGCGAATCATTCTAATTACAGAAACTCTAGAACCATTATTTCCAAAAATGTCACGCTGTGCTGTTCCTTGTTGTCGCTCAGTTAGAACGCCTCTAAGCAGACGGGTCGAACTCGAAACAGGAGGACGGGGAAGCGCAATAACACCAGCAAAAGAGCAACCATTGGAAGTGTAATAAGCGAAATAAACTATCCGATATATTCATTTGCCAAGAAACGGGGACATTCGAAACGTGCAAGCAGTCTCTATGCTTTCGTGTCGTATTGGCTTCCTGCATTCTGGGGGTTATGTTGTGTCTGTAGTTTTACCAGCTCGTTCGCACTTTTTGCACGGAGGATTTCTTTGGCAGCTGGTTTAGTGACTGGGCGTGACATCTGCACTCTCCGCAAATCGTCCCTTTCCTGAAAAAATCTTGCGACCCATTTAAAGGCCTGTTCACACATACAGCGGAGCGCTAAGTCAGCGCCACGCGAGCGCTCGAAAGAGCGCTCATATGGCGCTTCCTAGCGCGTGACTAATTAGTTCTAATATAGCGCGCGAGGTTTTGTAGCTGCCTTGTTAGCGCTTTAGTAGCGCCTTGTTAGCGCTTCAGTAGCGCCTTGTTAGCGCTTCTTACCGCGGTTAATTTATGGTGCTTTTCTTTGTTGGTGTATTTTTAATATATCATGCCTATAGTGAATTCTACAGCACGTAAACTAACGCTTTAGAGGTACCTTAGAGGGCCCGCAAAAATCGAATTCTTAAGGTATCGCGCTGCGATTTACTACAGAGCTTCAAGGAGGTAGTGGAAGTTTACAGTAAAAAAATCATGAAATAAACTTACCTCGTCCAAAGGAAGACAGAAAAAAAATGTTCTGGGCAATCTACGCCGCCACTTTGCAGATCATTATTTTCACTATCGAAACTAAAGCAAGTTAAATTTTAAAATCTTTCTCTCAATTTTATTTACCCAACGATGCCGCAAAACACGTGACCATTGAGAGAAATTGAAACAGCTGTTACTCCTAGAAGTAATGGCGATTTTATTTTGGGGTTGAACAGTGAAGTTATATGTTAAAATTAGTGTACGACTTATTGTAATTGTAATTTTAATCGGTTACATTTTATAAGTAATGTGCACAAGGTTCATGAACAATGAACGCTTCAAATTGACTCTGCTGAGCTTGAGAGGCGCATGACCTCAGTGCTCGCAACAACAGGAGTCATAAACTCGCCTGGATGAAAAACCAATCTAAAAACGCTACAATCGCATTGCGTGAACTTGAAAAAAATATATTCTAGGAAACCGCTTACACAAAAGAACTGCTTCGCTAAGACTCGAAAACAGTTGTGTGATCTCTAAACAAAGAAAGAAAAGAAGGAAACTGAAAACAAAATCACTCAGCATTTTGCCTTTATGGTTTTATTCACTGTGGGGAGAGTTAACTTATTTAAAAAAGAAGAAACTATTTCGTGAAACTACATGTTAGTCTTGAATCATGCAAATAAAAAGTCGCATCGAAAAAAAAAAATTGTCGCAACGCTTTAATCCTTAAACGAGAGATGTCCATATAAAGAGAACCGTAAACTCGTAGAGACACGAACTTGAGGCTTGCGCCGGTAAGTCGAAACTGTGAAGTTCTGGTACTTTCTCGTAATGCCGTAATTTCAGTGTCGCCTCGGGATTGAGAAACGTTTATTTGTTTAAAGAGCAATATATTTGTTAATGCACGAATATATTTATGGTAGTCTATATTTTTCTCATATTGGCACTGACATGTGAAGTTAATTAAATTTCGAGGTGTCTGAGCAACACAACGAGTTATACAAGATGTTTTCTAGAAATGTTTCGAAAATCTACAAAAATGCCGTTACTAGACCATTCTCAAGTCGAGAATTACATGACACATCTGGCCTGACTTTATTAGCGATACTGTCAGTCAGTAATGCACATATTAAAGTTATAACGACGCGTCACGATATCATATAGCTTTCAAGACTCATCATCTGAAGTATAAAACAACTTTGGAAGGTATGAGAAAATTTCCAAATATTTAGTAGAAATCACTGATTAGATAATGTAAAGAGATCCAAACGGCATTTTGTTAAGCATGTTAAAATAATCTTAATATTGGCAATTTAGGAAAAAGAAACTCGAAATATTTGAGTTTACTTTATAATCAGCGTATTTAATTATGTTTTTTTTTTCAGGACGACGATTCCCGTGATAGCCTTTCACGTATTAACGTAAAAATGCAACTGGTCCTCTTCATTGTTATTGTGACCTTTACGCATTTGTCTTGTGGTAAGCATTTACTGTATACGAATGTTTTACTACTTAGTGATATGAGCAATACTCTAAGAAATCTGGAGAGTCCACTTTCCGCAAAGCGCTTGAAAGATCCAATCACAAACACTGAACGTGACGTCTAATCCTGCTCAGTGTGACAGCGCAGACTGTATTTTAGGCCTAAATATATTTTTAGCATTGTCATTCACCGAGACCCGCCTCCGCAGATTGTGTGACGTCCAATAACAACCGTGGTCTGATTGGTTCGGTTCCAGGAGGAGAACTGCTCGTGCATTTATTGCTGCGCTTTATACTCTAGGTATCTATGTACGTATGTGATGGTTGCTTGGAAACTGATTCCTCTGCAAGGCCGTTACATATTGCAGCGATTGGGTCTCCCGAGTGCTTTGCAGGGAAAGTAGTCGATCCAGATTTCTTAGAGTGTATAAAGAAGTAAGGAGTAGTCCAGGGAAGCTCACTAATAAGATTTATTATGTGTTACACTGTCAAGCAATAACCCTCGGCAAGTATGTTTACTAAATTTGTATTTTTAATCTGTGTTTTTTGTGATTGCAGATTTTAGTGAAAACGAAAATTTATTTTAAATAACTTTGTAGAAACTTCAATATGTGTTGGTTTCCAGAGCAGTGAAAGTTACTCTTAAAAAATGTTTGAGATGCAGCTACATTTTACTGTAACTTAAATGTAATTGAGCTACAAACACAGCTGCAACTTTCTAGATGCATCTCGTTACAGTTACAGTTGCGCGCAGAAATACTTCTGCTACATCATAGTTACTCGTAAAATATAGTATATATAAGTACCGACGCTATATTGGTTTCAGGATTGTAGACCTACCTCTTAGTTTCCAGGGAAGGATAAATAGCAGTTAACTAAGAGAAACAAGAACAATCACGGTCCAGCTGCTATATTTTTTAAGCAGAATTGCATTTTAACAAATTCTAACTCAGATCTCGTGAATGTGTGAAGCGTGGGGTAGCACATATTTATTTATTTATTTATTTATTTATGTATGTATTTATTTATTTATTCATTTATGTATTTATTTATTGCGTCGGCTGCTTTTCTTCATAGAATACTATTCTGCGTATGGCGGTTTAATCGATATATCCAAGTACAAATTAAAACGTCTAGTTTTCTTTTATATGACAGAAATATTCGAATGTCTCATGGGCGTCCTTAAGCATTGGCTTTGTTTGAATGTCTCGATGACGTGATTCGCGATAGTCAAGTTCAGTGGGCTGCAGGTCACATTAAGGAAACCCGTCGGCGACATCAACACAGCATGTTCACCAACAAGCGGTCAGCTTGATGGTCGTTCGCTGTGTTGCCTCACAATCTTGTTATATTTTGCGAACAGCAGCACAATATTGATGAGAGTGACGATGATTTGTTTGAGTGACAACATTAGGCGACTAAAACGAGAAGCAAACTGTGCCGGACGACACCTGTTGCCCGGATTGGTCGGCTAAGCCAATTTTGGAGCGGAAACATACCGACACAGATAGCTCGAATTGAAGTGTGTCCCGCCAGTAGGTTTTCTTTTTGCCTAGGAATTTGCCTAAATGAAAACTTGGCCGACAATATTTAACGGTAATCAAGCTTTATGTGGAGCTGAAATAATTCGGTCTTTTACACGCAACTTTGGAAGACAAAACTTGAACATTTCTTAGCTAAGAAATTAACTAGTAATAAAATTAGAACTTTCGGCGGTCATCGGACGACGTCATGGCTAAATGCAAAAATGAAATTCCCAGTCACTGGTTAAAAATACATAAAATGAAATAAAAATAATAATAAAAAGACTAGCGATGCCGAATTATTTCTTATGATAGGAGCGGGATCATATGGCCATCAGTTCCGACACCTAAAGATAATCAATTCTTAATAACAATAGCACGCAAAAAAGGCAAACATCAAAGAATTTTGAATAATAGGCTCATTGGTAGCTTAGCCTCATGTTGCCGTAGAAACTCTTAGTTAAATATCGAGTTAGAAACCTTCTTTTTGTGCAAGGCTCGTCAAAATATTGGGTGCTGGAGAAACGCAACAATCTGAGTTAAGTTCTTTTTTGGAACACTTATTGTTCACGCTCCGCCCATTCAAAAGCACGGCGAAATAGCCCAAGCGCGCACTTTTTGTGAAATACTCACATTGTCATGGACGACGGTCATTCCGCAGCAATCTCTGGCGAAAGCGAAAATAGCTCGTAAAAGCACATTCCTGTGTCGGGCGCACGCTTACGGAAGTAAACAAATAACATTTCGGTGTGTCCCCGTGTTGTCTGCACAGGGTGACGTCGCCTTTGTTGCCCGACTGAGAACAATTTGGCGAACAGATCTGCTGCCAGGCGAACACAGCAACACGTTTCTCGCCAGTTACTCCTACCGAAATCCGAGAGGATTGCCGGAAACATATTGTGTTTGTCTCGACAAAGAAGGCTGTTCTTCTGTTTTGTTTTTAGTGTAAGGGCGCTCTAAGGAGTCTCAGTAGTCAAGCCCATGCTTAAAGAAACTGGAAACAGAGGATGGCAGTGAACAACTAAACGAAAAGTTCTTCACTGCGTGCACATTTCTCATCAAGGTGATACCGGGTACCAATCTTGACGCATCGAATTCTGAGACGACTATTGGCTGCAGTGTGTTTTTTGTAATCATATTTGTGGCGAGAAGTTTGGGTATCGCCGCCTTGTGGAATTTGTGACAACCCAGAGTGAGGATACTTCAACTTCCCCTGCTCGTGCAAGCACGTGCAATTCCAAGCTTCTATGCACTCTGAGAATTAAAACATAACAGCGTGGGTACCATGTGCACTAAACAAATTGAGGAAAACAAAAGCTCCCCTGGCGAGCGTCTCACCGCGAATTGTCGCGTGCTTGGGGGATTCGGCAACGTTCGCGGCCGCCACGAGGACGATCGGGGTTCGAACTTCAAGCCTCCCTCGGACGGGTTCTTTCTTTGATCAGTCTTTCCTATACTGAAACGTTCCGATCCATTCTCAGGCTGTCATCGTGTGTTCTGGCTTAGAACTTACCTGAACGTACTGTGCGTATGAAAGCAGTGAACGTACACTGTATAAATGCAAAGGTCATTCGCAGAGTCAAGACAGTCGCCTTTTTGTGGCCGACGAATGATGCAGCGGAACATTTATTTGTTTGATTGGTAGGTAAAAGTTCGCCTTATTGAACAATCATTGTCAGCTCTACATTCGCCTACCCTTTATATTCGTGACAATATTCCTAATTTTGAGGTTTACGGCACATTTGTTTCCAACCCTGACAACCGCGACTGAGCGTATTATACATCCTCAAGAAATAATCCCTTTCCAGTTTGTTTCGGGAATTGAAAGTTGGGGCCATTCCTTCAAAGGAAATTGATTCACTTGGACAAAACATAGGAGTCTCATAAATGCAGTTTTTTTTACTAAGATTAGCGCATACCATTTGGCAACCCGTTCAAATTTCAAATGGTTTTCATCAGTAGTGGTGAGGTGCGTTATTAAATATGTAGCGTTTTTTTTATTTTCGGGATTAATTATGAAACGTGACAAAATATTGTTTCATAATATCTATAATGTATTCAGCGTCTACACGAAAAATGACCCCACCTTCAAATGTTGGTCAAATAAAATATCGTTACCTAGATCTACGCACCTCCCGTTTTTAAAATGTAGTGGTGCATATTTAAATCCTTTAGGCATTAGTATAAATTGTTGCATCGAAAAGGCGGATTTGTAAATGAGGGACACCCTGCCAGAATGCGTTATGGTGGGAGAAAACCAACTAAATGAAATAAATTGATTGAATTTTTGAAGTTAAAATGTTGCCTCTGAATAAACCTTACAACGTATTCGTTCCAGAGGTACAATCGGAATCCATCCCGGATATCTTTGGAAAGATGAAGTACTTGTCACAAGAGTGTAAAGATAAATCTAAAAAAACAAATGGAGCAGCAATGTAGTGAAAATCCATACCAGACCCAGGTAAGCAACTCATCAGTCTGGAATATATGACTGTTACTTGCAGCATTTCTAGATCGACTCATTTGGCAAGGTTCCAACGAGACATATTCTGCCTCTCCTTCAACGACATTCTTCACCAGGAAGTTCACTTTAGTCGCCAGTTCATTAAAGCGCCACCCTTTTTTTTTTGCATACTGCGGCGCGTTTCCGCAACCACAGCTCCGAGTGTAACCTCAGCGTGCAAAAGCGGTTGCGGTTCAATTAGCTGGCGACTAAACTTGAAAGGAGTAGTGGTTCAGCCGCTGCATGCGAGCGTCGATGCTGGTCAACTGAGCCAAATTTGTGCCCTTACTATAAAAATTAAATAACATATTTACAATGACTTGACCTGAGAAGTAACGGATTACCCTTAAAAATTACTTGCCGTGATAAATCATTAACTTTTAGCTTTGTTACCTTACTCGATTAATTCTCGTTACTTCAAACAATCATGCCAAGACATGCAAGATCTACGAGTTTGAAAGTGGAACTCCGCCTATTTCGTTATAGTCTTCGATTTGACTGGAAACTGCCAGACCGCATCAATAACCCTTTCTCGCGATAAACTGTTAGCCAATAAATTTAATAGAAATAGCATTTCCTGCGTAGTCATTGCATTTTAAAGTAACCATGAAATGACCTTTTTACTTTTGCCAAATAACTTTTACATTAAACCTTCAATGTTCACTGAACGCCGAACAGGCATCCGTTTTCGTTTCGGTTTATTAACTTCTACATAAAAAATTATTGAAATATCGAGTTTTTCTTCCTCTCCAACTCACCGCAAAACAAGCCGCGGCGTAATTTTGACGGTCGTGACGTGCTCTGTCACCGGAACCGGAAGTTCTCTCGGCAGTAGGAGAATGGGAGCGTTAGCGGCGAGCTGGCGGTGTGCCGGTAGGTTTTACCACAGGGTTTTACTGCGCTGATGGCGCCGATGCCACCGACATATTTTCTGAATCGGCGCCTCTCATCACCGCGATAGCCATGGACACATCGCAGCTGAGCGAAATTCAATTAGATATGTTGCGCTACAGCGACAGCATGGGACTGGTCCCATACGCCGGTACGCCTGTTGGAAAGTGCGGCGACTCTTCCGACGAAGACTCCAGTTCCTCGTCGGAATCGGACGACAAGGAGTGGCGACTCCAATGTACGGAATGTTCCGAGCATACACGGATGACCTTAGACCTGGGGTCCCTCAAACCGATGAGCCTGCACCAAGTGCTTCGACGTGGTTCCTCGAGTGGCAAGCGGTGAAACTGCAGCCGTTTCTTTTTAAGCTCCGGACTGCACAAACTGTAATTCGGGCACTTGCAACGAGCGCGTTAGCTACGACTTCGTCCGTTGTGACCGGAGCGACCGGAACAACCGCTCTGCGCCGCGCGTACACACTCCTGCAACCACTGCAAGAAGCGCAGCAGGTCGTCAGCACGACAGCCGCTTCTCCGCCGCCGTCAGCCGTTTCCGCGGTATCGCTAAAAAGAAGGGGACGCGCTGTCACTCACTGGCGTAGCAGAAAATGCACAGAGTTTTCTATCGGCTCAAGCTTTATTAACTTTTATTTTGTCAGGATAGGCTCGCAGGGCAGAGTGGATGAAAAAAGAAAAGAAAGATGCAGTACGCCGTCTTGGACGATCACGACTTTAAAACACGACTTTACTGATAGTACAAATCTCGCCACACGCCTTTTCTACGATTGCAAAAGACGATGTAATCTTAGCAGAGATATAGCAACGTAGAAATATGATTTCGTGATCACATAGACGTTGCGATCGTTCAGGAATGCTAACACTAATCACTTTTCTCGGGTGATGAAAACGCGTCAAAATTCGCATCCTTCATACACGCCTTTAAATACAGTACGCACCAGTAATACCTTGAACTTGAGCACACGCATGGAATGCGCAAAATAAGAAATCCGGGCGATGTTCGAGGACACAAATGCTAAGAAAGCACCACTGTAGTCGAAGTAAACAAAGACGACGGCACGAGCGTTTCTGCTGTCTTGAGGGTGCCGCCACAACATCGCCGCACGAGTAGATGGATCTTCCCTTCTAGGACGTGCTGGGTTATCATCGCGACACACGACGAAAATTCAGTCAAGGATAGCGCTCTACGCGGAACGATGAGCTTCCACCACGCCGACCACGTCAACGATCACCACCGACGCCATGTTTTTTCAGCAGAGAGCAGGAACCGCGAAACAGCGCAGGCGCAGTCTTATCTTTCTCTTGCTTCGTTTACCACACGATAGATGGCGCATAGCTCCGAGCATTATAAAATTCGGCAATTTCCGTCACATCGCTAATTATTCTACAAAATGTGGATCAGAATATTCTTTAACAAAACTTTGAAGAAACATTCGCCGGCTATTTATTGTTTATGATCGCGGTGCTGGTGAGGTAGGCTCTTATCCAATAGGCGACGTGGATTTGGCTGACGTGCATTGGCACCGCGGATGCATCGCAGTGAAAAGGCAGAGAGCTTTCGAAGGAAAGAAGGTATAAAAGAGTCCGCTTTTCTTTTAAAAGTTCTATAGCGAAAAATATTTTTTGGCTCTCTATTTTTGTGTTTTGGTTTTCTTTTCACACCTTTTACGACGTGCGGTAGATGAAATTCGATTTAAAAATCGTTCCATGGTCCCTTTAAAATTAGGCCGGCCGCGTGAGCTCCAGGAGTCGACTCTCTATTGGCAACAATTCGAAAAATCCCTACTTTTCCTGATCCGTGTGCGTCCGCGGCAAGAGAGTAGTCGAGCTATCGCATGCCGGGAAGCAGCTTTCCGGGTCGCTCATGCGGTCAGATTATTCTTTCGCGGCTTCAACGTTGAAAAGTCTTCTGCAATGGGAAGCAATCTGTGCTCCCAGGTAGATTGTATGAACAGTGTCAGAAAATGATTTTTTTCACCTTAGTTTTGTATAAAGATAAAAAATGCCTTCCTTGGCAGTAGTTGGTGTGAGTTACGCGAAGATGCTTCCATGCGAGTTTTATGCCAAGAAGACTGGTGTCACATAGAAAGTGTCACATGCTCGGAATAGGTACTTTCCAGCATCGTGCTGAGAGTTCAGTATCCTCGTGCATTTGGAACGGCTTCAAGAGTGTCAATCGCAGACCCATGCCGGCTCTGTACCGCTACAAGCTCCGCCGAAAAAGGAGTGCTAATGGACTCAAGAGTACCGC
>JAZHYW010003427.1:0-135000 GCA_037355805.1 Ixodes ricinus
ACAGCCGATTCCGCTTGCGTTTACCTGACCTTATGCAAAACAAAAGAACTTAATGCAAGTATATTGTTATGTGCACACTCCAGTATGGGCCTGGGAAGCTAAAAAACATATTATCTTTCAGCTTGCTTTCGAAAGTGAACTAAGGTTTGAAACCGACATCGAAGAAAACGAAAGACGCCTCAAGAAGGTTCTCCCAGCGGCAGCAAAGTTGGCAACCTTGGAGCAACCATCGTTCGTCGGCCTTGACATATACCTGCGGCCGAGGCTCGCCAAAAACGCACTGATTTCAGCGGTGAGTAGAGCACTTTCGCAATAAAGATAATACTTCAAGCACGCTCAAAGCGCACTTAATGTTACACAGCTTTACAAACTAAGAACAGCCTGTTATGAGCGCCTCAGTTAGTGCAACGTGGACAATGTTAACATTCAAGTGTTTATTCTCATTTTTGTAATACTAAGTTTTTTTTAGGCCATAATATCTTAATCTTATTGTCAACAGGTTGCACCGACGGATATTCTTGGACCCTGCATTGTGTGGGGCGAAACGAGACGGCTAATCTGCGGCAACGAACCACGAAACGAAATCGACCTGCAACCAGACACGTCTCTCGAGAAAGCGCTGGTGCTATGCCTCTGTGTTTACTACTTAAAGAACGTAAGATACCCAGCAGCATTTGGGCAGCTGCTTGGTTTTGTACAGACAGTAGTGAAACCAGCAAGCAGGTCTGAGGCAGCGTGGGCCCAGAAAAGGTTGCGTGATCTTCTCTCAAAGTTGCACATTATTTAAAAGCAAAAATAAACTTTTCTCGCGGAATGTTTTTTTTTTTTTTCATACTCGTTTTTGAGGAATGGTTGGAGGGGAGTTATGTACATCAAAATATTAATATGCTCTAGTCAAGTGAACGAAAGTGCCCTTTAAAATGAAAAATCTAAGATATGTAGAAAAAAATGGCAAGTGCCACGTGGTCGAATGCGCCAAAACTAAATCTAGTCATTACGCCAATTCAATTTTTGTTAGCAAATGTTTACGTTCCTAACGAAGTCAACACTTTGCTCAATTGAACTCATTTAATTTTTATGCCAGTTTGACCTTTGTTAGCGAAGTGTTGACGTTGTTTAAACTGGTTGTGTTTTGTTACGAACCATTTTTAGAAGGAAAGACCTCTTTCTTATTCTGTGGTTAATTTCTTTTACAAAATCGCAGACTTGCCACCAAGCACAATTTTCTAATATACCAATTGTTGTAGAAAATGAACCGCAAAGAAGTATGACACGACACAATTATCACTGCGTAGCTGAAAAACATATGGTAACGAATTATATATTGATATTGTTTCTAACATTTACTGAAAAAATATATCCTGATTCAAACCCGCTAAAAATTCAAAATATTGGCATTCGTTCATAGTTGTTTCATGATACTCATAGTTGTTGCAGTTCTTATCAGTTAGTGGGCTTTATACTTTTTAACGGCTTATTTGTACAAACAAAAATAGATTTTTAATAAAGAGTTTAGCCCCGAAGCTGAAATTTGTTTGCCTTTTTCTATTTAGTTCCTTTTGGACTGTTCCTTCTTGTTACTGGAGCCTAACGAGATCTCTCTCTCTCTCTCTCTCTCTCTCTCTTTGGGTTTTTAGACGCCAAAGATAAATTTCCTAAAATCTTTATACAAGTTGCACGCTTGTGAACAGCTTGCAGCTAATTAGCACAATGTACCAGGCGTAACATGCATTTTCTACGCGACGCATCGGGACAATTTCCTTTGATTCACAACTGCCATTCGTATATGTGCGTAATTATACACGAAGCAGCACGTTGATCTTCCTTGCACTACTCAATTCGCCTAAAGGAGTAACTAGAGAGATTTAGTAGATCGTTTTTGAGCTCCTATAACGATATCCGATAACAATATGATGCATGGAGGCCCGTGTGTTCATACGCTTATTACGGGTGCGTTTTCTCCACTCTTAAATAATGACGCCTTCCAGGCGCGTGAAATGTGCGTCGTGGTTGAAACCTCTGGCCGTGGACATTGGCTTTCTTGCATTTAGTATATCGTCCCAATAATCTTAGTTATTGGGACGATATACTAAATGCGGGAAAGCCCAATGCCCACGGCCAGAGGTCTCCACCGCGACGCGCATTTCACACGCCTAGGAGGCGCCATTATCTAAGCGTGGAGAAAACGCACGCCGTAATAAGCGTGTAAACACAAGGGCCCCCTCACGCCTGCCAAGCGTTAAACCATAGCACAGTTCACGCTTAGGGAGCGTGAATTCTAAGCGTTGAAAAACAGCACGCTTAGAACAAGCGTGTAAAAAATCGCTTTGCGTCACGCCTGCAAGCGTTAAACCTATGCCCAGTTCACGCTTAGGGAGCGTGAATTCTAAGCGTTGAAAAACACCACGCTTAGAACAAGCGTGCAAAAATCGCTTTGCGTCACGCTTGCTCTGCGTGACCATTTTCGAGTGTACCAGCGGCAACGCTGCGCAAGTGCTCTGCGTTTGTTCCTATAATGTTTTTTTCTCCGGATGTTGGTGTTACGCATTTTTAAAATAAATTATACTAGCAATCGCGGTTCAGACAGTTGCGTTAGTTCCGTTCGTAATGACCAAAACGCCTGGCACTATTGTCACCGGGAAAACTGTTTGCCGCACACGGCGTGCAGGGCGAGGCAAAGTAGCCTCGGGAAACAATCATAAGCAACAGTGGTTCTGGTGTCGTTATCGACTTATCGTTGCTATTGTTTTGATTGTTGTGGACGCAACCGACACAAATCTGTGAGACAGCCTTAACCAGTCATTAATACAATAATGGAGAGCCTTCATATATCAGGAGAATTTGACTGTCCACGGTGGAAGCAGACGCTGTGGGCTCTGTTATTTTCCCACTCCGGATCGAGTGGCAATATGACCGATTATTCCAAGATCCACTGCAAAAACTTCAGATCGAAAGGAAAACAACGGAATACTTGTATTTAGCTACAATGGAAAAACGAGCGTGTTGGTAACAGATACAAAACTCTGAAAGATGTCCTGTTCCCGTCCTCGTCCTCGCTGTTTTATACTTTCAAGTTTTGTACTTGTATTTGGATTTGGTTGGTTTCTTATTTCTCCGCTGCTGGCTGCGCAGCGAGTCCGACCTGTACTGCAGCATCACTTTCCCATAGCAGCGCTGTGCCCGTAACCTCAAACATCGGTAGCCATGTTTAAGGCTATGGAAGAAGGTTGGTGCAACGCCCGACAGATGGCGAGCGAATCTGAATAAGGTCTATTTAGGGCATGTTGCAGGAGCCGACGAGAGATCATCTGGCAAGCATGATCTGGCTACGAGCCAGGAAAGCTGGCATCGAAAGCACTTCCCGGCGTAATAGAGAGAAAAAATATTAGTTTATTGGAAAGATGATGGCATTAATCATGCGTATGATTCTGGCTTGTTACGTTTAGCTGGGCCAAGGAGGATCGGGATAAAGAAAAAAGAAACATACATGTACAAAAAGGAGAATAAATTAGCACAAATAAATACAAAAACACAAATAAATATTAAAAGAAAATGAAAGACACAACGTAAAATGAAAGGCATCAAATTAGGCAAAACATTTGCATCCTAAGACAAAGCAAAAATAAAGGAAAAAGTACCTCAGATAATTACCAAGAACGCTTATAATGAGGTAAGCAAAAGTCATCACAAACAAAAAGCCTCAAACACTTCTGTGTTTGTGCTGTCCTTCGTGTTTGTGCTGTCTATCTTTCTCTTAGTTTCGAGGTTCTTCGAAATGATGTTCAATTTATACCAGCCCGTATGCCCCCCTTACTTTTCGTGTTTGTACTTAAGCTATGCCCATTTTTCTTTCTTTCCCGTTTTGTCTTTAAAGTGTTTAGCTTCCTCTTCTTTAGAAATCTGGTTACTGCATAGATGACACTCTTCCGCATCTTGGTGGATTTGCCATCGGCTGAACAGGCTATGGGAAGGCTAATAGTTGTCCGGATAAATTTGCTACCTGGACGATGGACATTCCTTCTCATTGAATGTACGCTCAAACGGAAGATGATGTTCGTCTTGAACCGATGAGCTGCACTTGGCCTCAGAGTGGTGTTCATGTCATCTCCTGATCACCTGAAAGAACGCCTCAGGGAAGGAAACATGTAGGCGAGTGCGATGAAGTGCGGTTTGCGTGCGCCGGTTCACTTCTTACGGTACAGGACCAGGCACAAAATGTTACTAAACGCGTAAGGGCTTATTTAAATGATCAGTTCAGAACAAAATCAAGCTGATTTGGACATTTATTTTTTTATTGCTGTGAAACGTGTAAACACTGATGAAACATTAAGAGATTCCAATTCGAGGTTATATGAACGTTGAGGATTTCATTGGGTAGTTTTAGCATTTAATAAATGTTGCAAAAATGAAATGATATATTTTATATTTTGTTAAATAAAGCTCGATTGACCTGTTTAAATTATATAATTGTAATCTAATAGTATACAGGCGTAAATATTATTACGGAACATATCTTAAAGCGTATACACTTTGATATAAAATATTAAGGTATATTGTCTTTGACAACTTCAGAAAAGCCAAGTGTAGTTTTTTATGTCATGGCCTCATCTGTTATGTTTAGTTCTTCAGAGATCTTATGGTTTAGTATCAAAAATTCTTTAGAAACAAAGCGATAATAAGATGCTCCGTGCTCGACACGCCCAAGGTTTCTTAAGCTGTCGGTTATTATAGCTTGAACATAAAATATAATAATATTAAAGGATATGCTTCAATTTAAACTGTTATATTACCCCACATCATATACGTACAGGTTATACATTGATATAAGATATTCACGCTGTATATGTTATATTACCCCATGTTATTTCCTGAATATCATATTCTATTTGGTATGAATAATCTACTTATTTGTGCTACAATCGGGTTGAAGATAGAGCCATGATAGCTCCAAGTAAAAAAAAAGTGAAAGTGTCTACGTAAGCGTGAATAATAATTTTTTCAATCGCTGCTTCGAACGTTTACATATCGACACCAAAACGCGAGGTCATGAAAGGAGGTCGTATGAAGACGGAATATTACATAAATATTGGTCCTGCAAATATCACGTAATGTAAGGCTTAGATGTTCGTTTTTATAATAAAAAAATAAAAACGCAATGCCGTGCCGTAACCTTTCTGAATGAGTCATGAATGACGGTGGTTGTTGTAACATCTTGGTTTCTTAATGCCTTCGCACCCAAGCGTGAATTTATCGCGAATTCAAAACTGGCCGCAATTCCTCAGGCAAGCGTTGACCCATAAACCGTTATCATAGCAACCTACAGAATAAATGAAAATAAAAATAAAAAGAGTCCCGATAACCGCGACATCACAACGGTCTTTCCCTCTCTCGCGATTTTTCTCGACATTTGGCACATTTTCTGCGCTGGAACTTGTCAGAGAAAAGAGTGATGCGGTAAGGCCTGCATTCAGGCAACATCGTAACCATCCCATAGTAGCGACAAAAATCTCCTAAAAGCAATGGGGGTAAAAAAAAACACGTTTTGAAAGTCCGTTGAGTTTTTACATACTGACAAGAGGGTAAGAAAAAAATATATTTTTAGTTTTACTTGTTTTGGTGACACGAATTACTGACAACATGGCGGAAAGGCTACGCGATGAAGAAATGAAAACACTACAAAAATACTATCTCTCCCAGATTTAGTTTGGAACCCTTGGTTTGAAACAAAACGTAACGCACGTTCACCACAACGAAGGTAAAATACCTATCATGTATCGCAGAGTACATAAACACAAAATTTGATTAAACAGATTCAAGCAAAATGGCGGGGCACAGTTCTTCATGCCGGTGAACTTGCACCAATACCGACCGAACACAACACATAAGTTATTTTTCTTATTATTTACATGCTTTGGTGGTTGGAACAGGATGTAGCCTTAAACTACGGGAAAATATTTTGCATGAAAACATCAATTCAAAACAAATATTAAAACCGAGTTTTTATTGGCCGTCACCTTCATCCGTCTTTTCTGAGGTTGAAATGTAGATGAACCCACCTCAATACCTCTTCTGGCGTATAGAGGCAGGTCGATTTATTTTCCCAGAAAGCGAGCGATTTCGCAGAGATCTTTATTGCTGGCACATCCTTAGTAACACAGGCAGACAGTGCACGCTTTTCATGTAAAAATTAAAAAAAAAGATCGGGTTAACGCCAGGCAATATAGAAGCAACGCGTAGCATGCAGTCAATGTGCTACATAATACATGCCGATGTTAACTTGTTCTCAGTCTAACACCTAGATTAGCAATTGATGTCATTATATAGACAATAATTAGTTTTCTTATTGCTGCGGAGGCTAGTAAATAAATCGTAAAAACATTAAATCGAGCAACCTCAATTTTGAGAAGCCACTGAGACGATCTCAAATATTCCGTGAATATGGATAATATATTACTCCTTAAAATGCACTTAAAATATTAATTTACAAATTTGTTGCATTGTCGATATAACAGCCTTTGTGAAGATATCGAGACAAAGGTGTGTATTAATTAATGTACTAGTAACCGATACAAAAATCCGTAAATATCCTTAAAAATTAAAATGCATTGTAGACATTCTTTATATATATAAAATATGACCCATATTGTTCAAAAAACATATTTCGTGGGACTGTGCATGATTCTAAAGCACCGTTTTTTTATACTTTCATTATATTATGCGTGATCTAGAAATAACAAGGTATTGCAGCGAAGAACGCTATTTCTTTGTAAAACCCACATTGAACAAACCATAGGAACATCTTCCTAGTTTAAATTATTTAAACACTAATAGCGTATTCCCGCGCCCCGCTATAACGCCTCAATAAACGGCTTAATGTTTCATTCATGACACGATAAAAAAATATGTTGATTCGGATGCAAATTGGTTATTGAAGTTCGCTTAACGCTCTCACACGTATAACGGCGCGCCATGCTTTTTTCTTTTATCTGGGCTGGAGGCACGGAGGGACACCAATGTTTGTATTATCTGTAGGAAAAAGGTATAGGTAACATTTAAGGTCACCCGAACAAGGTTGCTGAAATTCTACCAACGCAAATCTCTGGACGACAATAACCTTGCTTATGGTTTTGCAATTTCGAGATTCCAAGTAAGCGCAGCAAAGTGCTGCCCGAGAGCCACACTTAAGGACAGTTCTTGGGTGCATAAGTAAGCCACCACTTGCGTCACAAGCAAAGAGGTCGGATTACTCTATAAACGACAGAACAAGGAAGTTCTAGGTTACCAGAGGCGTAAACATACACGGGCAAAACAGGTTCCAGTATCGAAGATCACTTCATTTCAAATGCAACAGGAGAAATTCGAGGCGCACGTGCTCCTTGTCCTAGATAGGATGCCAAGGTCTGGAAGATTACAAACTTTAGAGGTGTGTGTGTGTGTTCAGAAAAACATGTCCTGCTGTAGCTAGCCTAGCGTCATAAAAGGTATAAATGATAAGGCACATAAAAGTAATCTGACAATCGTCATAAAGGGCAGAACCGGACGCTAACATAAAGCGTGCGCAGGCCTGGCGACACATATGGTTATAGTATAGCTGTTACCCTAGAACAGGGGTCGGCAACCCGCGGACCGCGGGGCGGCTGCGACCCGAGAGCCATTTGTAAGCGGTCCCTGGCGTGCTAAAACAAAATACACTTTTGTACTTCACTTTAAGCGTTTTTTTTTTTAAATTCTTATTTGCAACCCCTCCCCCCCCCCCCCCGCCCCGCCCCCCCCAGGTTATTCGATCCGGCCCGCTGCAGCGAAAAGTTTAAGACCCCTGCTCCAGAATATAGTCGTTCGGGAAAAACAAAAATGGGTGTTAGGAGACAATTACCACTTCATGATTGTGATTGAAAAGTCTGATGATTCGCAAAGTTTGATGCTAGACATCATACAATACTATACAAAATATTAAAATTAAGGAACAATCTTTAACTAGTTACCAGTTGTCTTATTGACCTAATTACAGGTTCTACATGATGCGTGTAACTGCGCTTAATAACGACGCTTATGTGTTTTTCGGCTATTTTATTTTTAGTTTTATGAGCCTTGAAGTTTGTATATCTTTAATGAATTGAGCTGCTACTTTGTAGCTATCAAACACTTGCGCACTTTATTGGAAGCGGCAATTTCTTAGCTGCCTAGTATTTTAAACATGCAGTTGGGGACTCTTTAAACAATACACCAATGTTGAGTTTCGAGAGCGCAATAAATAAGTAAATGCGATTTAAATTTACGAATATTCAACCAATTTCATAAAGTATATTCATTGGCAAAATAAAACACCTACCTTATTTTTTGTCTCTGAGAACTAATATTGTAAACGTATTGTTGAATGTCTACTGAACGTATAAATGTAACGATGCTAACGAGCAGATAGGCAGGAGCAAACAAATCCACCCTTAATATGTCTGGTCCAACTCCTCAACTCGTCTTTTGAGCTATGCTGTCATCAGGTTATGAGGCACTAGATCTATTGAATGGCTGAATTATATACTTCTCGTACAAGACAGCTGTTCGGGTCCTGCGAATTTCACGATTTAAGATAAAGCCCCTGAAACGGGAAGAGGTCACATTCGAGGGGGAGTTACTTACTTTTCGCCCGTGTGTACGTATTCCCCACTGGAAATACGATTGACATGGTCAATGCAGAAAGTGCAATTGGAACCTCAGTGAGCGCCGATACAGAAATTATAGTTGTTTTAAAGAACTGTTATTATGGAAACTCGCGCGGGGTTCACTTACCAGTTATGTCGAAGCCACGTGCAATATATATGACTTTTGTTGTCTCCATGTGGCCTCAAAATGAGTCACTTTCATGGTCAAAGTTGCAGAACGGAGAGCGAGGGAGTATATCAGCCCTTATATAGTCAAGAATTCGTAATATTAACAAATTACCCCGGCATATCTTACGTATCAACAAAGGCTAACATTAAAACCAATATCCTTTATTTATAAAAATAAAATCTTCTGAAACTTGAAGCCATCGTTTCGCTAAGGAACTTTCTTTTAGGAAGGAGCTAAACCCCTCAGCCAGAAACAGTCAGCCACTCTGAGGTTCTGAGGAAATATCTGATCAGGTTATTTTAGCTTAAAGTATCTCTGCGATTTCTTGAATCCATCCATATTCGTTGAAATGAAAAGGTTATGAAGAATCCCCTAATCCCACTTCCTTCTACAAGCAGAGAGCTTCGGGTGTTAAGAAACGATAGCGACAATTAAAGACCTCGTGCTAGTTTATCCCTACCCCGCTTCGAAATCTTGGCATAAACACAAGCCAGAACATAAAGATGGAGAGTTTGGGTCAAGACACACGTTCCCGAAACCAGGCACAGACGTTCACGGAACCATAACTAGGAAACGAAATGAGAATCGTGATCGCGTTAGGGCTAATCATAATCCACACCTTTGACATTTCAACTCTGAGAGACGACCCCGGCCCGCTCATTGTTCTCTATTCACAATTCAGAAGGGGGTCCTACTTGTCCCGCCGTCCGGAAGAGCGCGCCTGATCAAGCGAGCTCGCGAGGGATCAGTCCCTCAGATTGTAAAACTGGAACCCAGGCAAATACCGCACCCTACACCTCGTGCGTCCCAAACACAGAAGATGCACCCAGGCACAAAATGCGTGTCCTTTAATGGGATTCCGCTATTCGAGATTCTGTCAGGTGACCCTTAAATTTCTTTAAAGGTTTCGAGGTTTGCCGATGCCCCCCAGCGGACGATAACGTCGCCGAGGTCAGCTTTGCCATGCGATCTGCGTCTGGATTGTTTCCTGCAGAATGCCTAAGGCCAGGCGCACGCGGAACGATCAAAGCAGGAAGCGCTGGCAGAAATATTCCGTAATCCGCCGAGACAAGAGTGTGTGACTGCATGATTAACTTCCTTCTGTCTCGCTTTCGATCTGGCCTCTGGTCAACGCGCAGTGGAACGTGTGGGAAGAGTTCTGTGGACGGGAGTCTCCTTCATCCGCTAGGCCTGCATGATGGAGGCAGCCCGAGACGATAGTTGGCAGCTGGTCGTGTGTGTTCCTTACGCTTGCTCGACACTTCTGCTTATCTTTTGCTGAAGTAACCGTTCTTACGCTGAGCGAATCCGACTTGCTTGGTATAAATACAGACCAGCCTAGCGCGAATTTTAAGGGATTAAAAGTAAATTTCAGCGAGGCCCATGTTTTTTTTTGTTTTTTTGTTTTTTTTTTCCGAAGTCTGAGATGTTTTTTAATGCTAACCCCAATCTCAAAATTTTATCCGTCCGTCCGTCCGTCCGTCCGTCCGTCCGTCCGTCCGTCCGTCCGTTCGTGCATTTTACGCTAAATTTAGCCGGGAAATGGACGTCACATGACCTAACGTCACATTACCTATACACACCAAGCGGGCAAATTGACACCACGTGACCTATACGTGAATTCAGTTTACCCGCTAAATTTAGCGGGAGAATACACGCCTTGGGGCCTAAACGCGAATTTAGTTTCTCCTCTAAATTTGAAGGGTAAATTGACGTCGCGTGACCACACAATTCAGTTTCCCCACTAAATATAACGGGAAAATTGACATCACATGCCCAAAACGCCAATTCAGTTTACCCGCTAAATTTAGAGGAAAAAATCGACGTGACGTGACCCAATGTCACGTGACCTAAATAATTGAATTTCCCCGCTAAATTTAGTTGGCAAATACGTCACACGACACACCGATTCCCTCTTCCTATCCCACTCCTCCCCACCCTCGTTCTTTCTCCTCCCTCCTTTCACATCTCTTCCACATTATCCTATGGTGCCATTCCGCCCCCTTTCCCCCTTCTCTCCCCCTCTCCCGCCTTCCTCTCCCCAATCCTGTCCCTCCTACAGCCCCTTTTCTCGCCTTTTCCTCCCCACTTGAGTCCCTCGCCCCTCGCCCCGCCCCCTTCCCTGGTCGCGTGATAAACCAATTCAGTTTCCCCAAAATTGATAAAAATGTAGGTTCTTCAATCCCGGAATGACTGTTTAATTAATCTTCCAAACAAATGAAACAATCGCTTTTTAATACTGCATTTCATGCATTTTAAAACTTTGAAGTTAAAGGTCGCTTCTAACTTTTGTTAGCTCTCACCTCGGCTTGACCCTTTAAGGCGGCGGTCCCACGGCGGCCATCTTGAACAAGCCATTAGTTCAACCACTAGATGGCGGCACTCATCCACGTGGCCAGAAAACAAGCTCGTGACAGTAATGTTCCCCCTCTGCTCTTAATTTCCTCCTTTCTGCTGCACGCCCGTGCACGTTCAGCGCTCAGCGCGTGCTTCCGCTGACACAAATGCCAGCAAACGTGCCAGTGGTGCTAGCAGTGCCCAATTCGCACAGAAGCGGAGCCCAGCTATACTTCGTTTCAGCTTGGGTCCAGACGCAGCCGATGGTACAAGCACGAGCGTGTGGCCCTGAACAGTGCCTGTACTGCACGAGCGTGCGTGCTTGGCAGGGACGCTGGAAGCCCGGAGCTCGCGCTTGTAGCATCGGCTGCGTCTGGACCTAAGCTGAAACGAAGTATAGCTCATCGACCCGATCGAAGCGCCTATACTTCGTTTCAGCTTGGGTCCAGACGGAGCCGAAGCTACAAGCGCGAGCATGTGGCTCTGAACCGTGCTTGCACTGCACGAGCTGCGTGCTTGGCAGGGACGCTGCAAGTTCCTGCGGAGCTCGCGCTGTAGCAGGGGCTGCGTCTGGACCCAAGCTGAAACGAAGCATAGCTGGGCAAAATTTGTTCTTTGATACTGGCTTTGTTCCGCGCTGCAGGGTTGGCAAAGCGATTTCGTTAGAGGCTCACAAGCCAGGAGCTATCGTTTTAACTATTCAAGAATTAAAAATATAGTCAATCAATCAGTGAAGAATGTTATCAAACCTTAAAGAACATATATAAGACATGCCTTGTCAGCATTTCGTGAATGAGAGAGCTTTTGCACGACATAAACGTTTAAATTGATTTTGCTGTAAGTCAGAGCGCAGCCGACATAACAGGTAAATGAGGCCAATCAAGCAGAGTCAGAAAACACTATGTCACGGAGCTCGTCTTATAGCGCTTTTTTTGTCCCCGGTCAAAGCAATCAAGCGCAAACCATGCACCATGGCCTTGCGCTTTTAGTATGCGTGTTTGTGCATTTTGATCTATGATAAAACAAGCAATAGCATTTTTTTTTCAAGACGGGTGCTCAGAAGGGCGTTCAATTTAACTCATCATTTGGATGGTATTTTGATTAAACTTGATTACCAATTATCTGACCTTATAAATAACCACCTCAATATTGTTGAAATAGTACGCCGAGGTCGAAGATTATGCATGTTCAAGAAAAGAATAAAAGTTTATTTTTTAGCCCCAGTAACCTCAACTTAAAATTTGTTAGGCGAGTGGGTAGCAGATTTTTAAGTGCTTTTTATAGTGCTTTTGATATTTTTTTAAATATTAATTAAGTCTACTGATAATTTGATGCTGAAAAAAATATACCAGTGTCTTACATGTATCTTTATATACATATATTTTCTGTTTGAATGCAACAGAAATGGAGAATTTTACAGTAACGCTGGCATTGTATGTTAATGAATGTGATCTCAATGATGTCGATGTGAATTATTTGTATTTGAAACTTTTGATGACGTTGATATTAATTATTGTGACTACGATGCTTAGCGAATGTTAATTTGATTATTTTATGTACAATTGCTTTTTATGCTGACACTAGTCCTGTACACCGTTGAATGCTGTAAAAAGGGGCTGATGGCCTGGTCAGAAGACTTTTTAATGCGAAAAGATTATTTGCCCCACTACGAGAAAATCCGGCGTCGGCGTCCGCGGCATGACCGAGAGCGATGGTACCAAAAATGGCCGACGGCGCAAAGAGTAAAAACACGTTAGAAATGCTCAGATTGACGTCACAATTTTCACGAAGGTTTCTGTAAAAAAGTAAATGAATGGCTTTGGAAAGAAACTTAAGTACATTTCGGTCTGGATGGGAATCGAACCCGGGCCCCCGGGGTGCGAGACGGGCACGCTTCCCCAACTCCACGGCGGCTCCACGGTCCTGGCTGACTAAGGTGTGCCTAGTGCGTGCGTCATTGCACACCGTACACGTCACGTCGCAGCCATCTAACTGAGGTGATTCAGCATCTGGCTGAATACAAGGTGGTTCTGAACATTGTAACTGGTAGAAAACGCCGACTTGTTACGTCTGATTTACATGATCCGCTTCTGCTTGAAATGATCAGTTTCGACATCAAGCACCGCTGTTTCCGTCTACAATTATTTTGCAGCACAAGGGACCTCGCAACTGAAAATAGCGAGCAGAATCTCATTAGGAATCTTTAGGCCATTCGCAAAAGCTATGCGATGGTAGCGGGAACGAGGTGGAGCTCGAGCGGCCGACCGCTATGCAGAGCCCGGCCACCCTCTCCCTCTTACCGGCGGCCGGGCCGCTGAGTCATGGAGAGGGATTCTCTGTGGGGTGGCGTTCGTTGAAACTATGGCGTGCGCCAGCCAATAGGAATGCATTCATCAAATCGCTGTTACAGACTACAGGCTTTGCTCCATAGGACAGGGAAATTTAGGTGCCGTTTGGCGCCGCTTCAAAAGCTGATAACGCCGGTTGGCTCAATAAAACAGTTATTGCTTTCGCATTAAAAAACAAAAAAAAACCGGCAGGCCAAAGCATTTACGTTACCTAGCCACTCCTTCCAGAAGGTATGTGCGGGTAGCGAACCTGCGGCTTCTGAAGAATGACACTCTTTTTATTTATTGCAAATAAACGTACAGTTTCACTAATAAACTTGATGAACGTCATTGAAAACAACCGTATAAGTGAATATTCGAAGGATTTAAAGCGCGTGGTGCGCTGAAGTTACCACTCAAATAACGTGCGCAAGGTGGGTGGTTCGGAAACGTACAAGAAACAAAACAAAAACGCGCGAGCGTGTCGAATTGGGACTCATTTTTGTGACGAAGTGACGAGGCGCCGGAGTGCCTCTCGCGCCAGCTTCTCGTACAAGCCGCTCCCTAATCTGCTCATGATCGTGAGCACGATCGAAGTAGGTGGGCATCCGTTTATTCTAGCTAGTGCTATGTTCACACTACTAAAGCCGCTCAATCTGTTTACATTTGTCTTGCAAGTAGCGTCAAATGCGCCAGTGCACAACGCCCGTGTCTGGTGCGGCCCTTGGAAGGTAATGGCGGCGCAGCGCTGAATTGAGCGGCGCTTTGGAGCGAATGGCCGCTCGTGGCACGTGTCTGGTGTGTTTCCACCCCAATGATTGGCGGTATTTGACCAAAAAATAAAAACGCCTTTATCAAGGGGATTTACATCTGCCTAAAGCCCCTGGATGTATTTGCGTCTGTTTTTCTAAGTAGCGTAAAACACAACAGAGCGCGAGGCCCGTGTCTCGAGAGACCCTTGGAAGCAAATGGATGCGCAGCACTGAAATGAGCGGCCCTTCCTTGGAAACGAATGGTGGCGGAGCACCCTCCCGTGGCACGTGTCTTGCGCGGTGGCTGCAGAGGCATGAAGCCCCTCGATGTGTTTGCGTTTGTCTTGCAAGTAGCGTCAAATGCGCCAGTGCACGAGACCTGTGTCTCGAGCGGCCCTTGGAAGCAAATGGCACAAACACAGCAATGAACGCGCCCTCGTACGCTTTTATGGAAAGATGTATACTCCGTTACTGGCGCGGGCGCGTGGCTTCATTTATGGCTTTGTTTGCGCGAGAACACGTGCAAAGTTCAAAGTTTACGGGACATTCGTGGTTCGAACGAGGCATGAAATCCAGTTCAAATGGTAGATTTGCATGCGACATATGAAGCACAGATGTCCTGTGGACTAAGTTATAACTAGGACTGGGCGTCAATTTTAATCGAATAATTAATCAATGGACCTATTGCTATATTACCCAAGCATGAACGAGAATGCTGGGATTGGTGTTCCACGGGCCACACGCGCACACCTTCCCCGTATAAAAGATTCGAAGTAAATAACCACACTAAAGCGTTGACGAACGCGCGTGCAAGATGCCATTTGTTTTAGGCCTTTTCTTTAGGACAGTTCAACGTTGGGACAGTTACTGCTGCAGACGCCAGCACGTGCGGCGCGTGGAACACCATTCCCTGCATTCTCCTTGGTGGTTGCGTAATTTAGTAATAGGCCTATGCGGAGGGCAAGTTCGTCTGTTTCTCGCGCAGGGGGTAGCGGTGACGTCAGAACGCCGAGCCCTGACTGGCTGATCGCGGTCCCCTATCTGAGCGTCGTCTGCTCCTTTGCAACATCGTCTGCTCGCAACGTCGTCTGCGTCTGTCTAACCTTTCCTGCGACTTTTGCAAGTGGAGAGGCCAGATTCACGAAACTATCTTACGCCAAAAATATGCGTAAGACAAAACTTAAAAACAAATTCGTATTCACGAACCGAAATTTTCGTAAGTTTTGCGCAGGTTACGACAAAATCCTACGACAGCTCCGAAGCTACGCACTTGTTACGATCAAATCAGCATGGCCGACAGCGTCGCGGTCGCGACGACCAACGGACGTTTATTTTTCTACGTGCGCTTCTCTCGCGTCCCGACTTCAAGCAGCAAGAAAAAAGTAAAAAGTACTTGAACCAGACCACGACGAACAAGGACGCTGGATCCACAAACACCCGGGAAAAGCTCCAACGGCCACAATTCCACCGACACCGACCAAGCGAACTCGGCAGATAGGCCTAGCAGCCACTCCGACTCGGTAACCGTCTGCCCACGACCGCCTGGCGTGCTGAATGGAATGTGCCCGCGCGACCCTTGTGAACCCTTCCCGTATTATACTGTGATCACTGACCTCAATTTTAGATTAAGAGGTCAATCTCTTCCTCTTGTCATTTCCTTGTTTTCCGAGGCAACGGTGACTCTCGCCGGTGAAAAAGCGGTGAATATCCGACAGACGCAGGAAAGGTAAAGGAGCCATCGCTTTGACTAGCAGACGTAAAGCAGACGACGTTAACTGCGCCAACCCGCCGACGCCGTTAAAGAATGAGGAGTCTTGCCGCACACGAAAGAGGGGAAAACGTATTTGGGAGGGAACTTGCGGACACTAACACGCTCACTCTCGGTTCTTAGCAAACAAACCTCGGCGTCTCGGGACACCTCGCCAGTGAGTCCTTTGACTTCCTCCTTGATGCGCGTCTGCTAGTTGTTCGACAAAAACAACGAACCGCTCGAGTTATTTCGTCTGCCTTCTCTGAAAGGCGAAGTCGAGCTCGCTCGTAAAGACCTGCACTTCCGAAAGTCGCAGGAAAGGTAAGACAGACGCAGACGACGTTGCGAGCAGACGTTGTTGCAAAGGAGCAGACGACGCTCAGATAGGGGACCGCGATCAGCCAATCAGGGCTCGGCGTTCTGACGTCACCGCTACTTCCTTTCTCATGCACAGAAGACGAAAATGAGCCCACTTGCGAGGCGTATAGGTTCAGCTGCGCTAAACGGACAATCGCATGGCGTTAAAGTAGCTGGGGGCACATATAACCTTCTCCACTTCTTTCGAGTAACACATCTCACCCCTACAGTTTACTTTAGGTCAAAATTTCACCTAAAGTTTGCTTTAATACAGGTGTACTCGTACACGTGCGTGGTGAAAGCGTTAAATTTTTAATTTTTCCTTGGCCAAAATTTAACGGATTAACTGGTTAAAAATTTAATCGCGATTAAATCATAAATTGATTCATTGGTAGGTTATTAGATCAAGTGCCCAGACCTAGTTATAACGCAACGTAGGAAAACATAAGCAAACGCCCCTGTGTGAGTGGACATTGCCCCGTTCAGCAGTTTGAAGAGCAATGGCCGGCCTAGAGTGAACAGGCGCGATCTCTTACGGCCTTTGCACCGGGAGTATAGTTGTTCCCTGCGGCGGCAGCTTGGATGGGTCGCTGTAACCCTACCGATCCTACAGCGTTTTAATTCCTTCTGAGAGTCACGTCCTCCTCACCGTGTTGTCCTCTTTGCTCCGGGGTTGAGTTGGATAAGTTTATAGAGTAATTGGCCCTAGAGGTTGTGAGGCCGGCTGCCTTCAGAGACTTATGCGGAACACGTCTTTCTCTTCATCTCCTTAAGAAACAAATTCGTATAGACAAGCATTGTATTATTGTAAGCCGAAACTTATTTCAATCGGCTCACTACAGTTATTTCAAGCAAGTTTAATTGCACACATTTTTAATCGCAGTGGTCGGGGAACAGTTGTTCAGGATGGCTCAGGCAGCGTTGGGTATGGTTGTGTGGTCGCACCCCTACGCGGCTAAAGAAGTCTCATTGCTCCTCGGCGAGAGTGAAGGCCACAAGGAAACCGCTCTCTAGCCCTGTCATGCAAGAACATGGCAGGGCAGCACTGAGCAACTCGCTTGATTTTATCTCGCATCACTCATTGCCGGGACTCCGAAAAACGAAAGAGAAGCGCGAGGAAACTTCACGAGTTGTGATCCTGGGCCGGCTTGCTAGAACAGCGTCTCTGCTGAGACGCGACTGTCTTGAGACGCGGCTTGAATCCCGCTCAGCTCGAGCGCTGACTTTGGCATTGCTTTCTTTCCCACAGTCTCAGCTGAGACGCTGTTTCTAGCAAGTCGGACCTGGCTGCTTATAACTTGTTGCAAAGGACAAGGGTCGTGGTTGGTGTAAAGCACAAAGTGGAAGCTTGGAGTCGTTGCATTGTTAAACCAACACCATGAAAGTTGATCGTTTTACACTGTTCTTATTTGAATAAATATAATAAAAATTAATCCAAAGAAAGACGATTTAGTGAGGGTTTCGCACATGTGCAACGCTTTTGATAGAGCACTTCATGGAAAAGGGGTTTATTAGACCCTTTTCCTGAGCCTCAGATTTGAGTCACGATGACTGGCTGTTTGTTTCCGTACCAGTCACTGCGGTTTGCACATAACGCTCTCTGTAAGTTGTCTTTGAGTAGAGTAACATGAAAACTTAAAATCTCAAATCTCTCCACGATGGCGAACAAAACAGAACCAGCGCGGTTGGAAAGTTGGAACCTTAAAAAAAATGGTTTGTTAAAAATCTTGGAGTGAAGGGAAAGAAATTCCCCTTCGTCGTCATCATTAGATGGAGTTCAATATTTGCACCTTTCGTGGTGTCGGAACATGGCGGGCAGCATTGAATAGCTTATTTATGGGCACTAGGTGTTTTCGAGAACTTGCTCGCGACCCTTGTGAGGCGCTTCTCGTTTTCTTTTTTTTTTTCTTGCAAGATTAACTGACTCACTGCAAGAACGAGGAAGTAGCGCGAGGAAATATTTGATAAAAGAATCCCCTGCGTCAGGGACAGAATCAGCGCCACTTCGCCTAAACTTCTCAACCTCGAATTTCAGCCACTTTTCAGAAGATGGCGCAAGTGTGCGTCGTCTGCTACAACATAGGTTATTTTTATTATTTAGGACAATTAGTATGCTTTAAAATAATTACAATCATAGGCAGTGATTTTAATTAGAACGATAAAATCTCTAATTAAAGAATCGTTATTTAAATAGCTGTCCTCTTCTTTGAAACCGGTTTCTTGCGTACAGAGTCGAGCTTCAAAATAGTGCCATGATTTAAAATAATTTTAAACAAATTTGAATGTGAATTTAAAAAAATCACGCTTCAGGTGAACCAGCTCAGTTCCTCTAGCATACAATTAAAAACAAATTAGATCAGATGCCAGAACGCTGTCTGAGAAAACCAAGAACGCGTTAAGGGAATTCTTTAAAATTTTATCACAATCAAGTTGTGTTTACAAAAAAACGTGTGGCGTTGCACTTATAATATTTTGTATGCGGAGTTCTTATATTTACCAGGAGCATGCCCTTAAATGTTGTTGCTGCGTTTTGATGTGACACTGAGTTACAAGACTTCAAAATTGCATAAAAAGGCTCTTTTTGAATAAATATTAAAAAATGTGAGTGTGCAAATTCAGAAAAACACATATACAGGGAACTAGACGAGTCCTTCATCTTTTAATAAAAAAAAAAGAACGCGTCTTGGATGCATTACAAGTCTAGAAACTTGGAATGCAAAGAGGTATGTCTTTGAAAATATCAAAACTTGCACTTTTTGTTTTCCTATTCTGCGTTAAGTTTTGAAACATGCGTATCATATTTTGCACTAAAAGAGTAATGATGAATTGGCCATTTATTTGCGAAAAGAACGAAATATGTAACATGCGCACAGACGCGACATTTGCACCGCAAACAGGAGCGTTAGCACAGCCGCCACCGGTATTATGGTTGGGGCCGTGGGACCGCCGCCCTAAAGGGCAGCTCCGCCGTCAATTTGAGCGTTTTTATCGAAACATATTTTCGGAAAGGGTACTAAAATGTTAGCCTATAGCAGCTAAACCTAAATCATTAAAAAACTGTTTACATAATTTATAATCGTTAAAATACGCTGAAACCGATACCGAAACTAACTTGCCACTCGACTGGTCCGCCATCTTGACGTGACGTCACATATGGTATAAACACTCGCACGTGTGCAGTCTGAGCCTGGCCAGCCTGGCAGCAGTTCACTGTTTTGTGTTCGTGCCACGGATAAAAATGGACTCATAAGGCTCGTCTGAATCGAGCAACGATGAGGATATGCTGCTAGATTTTGAGGACGATGACGATAGCCCGTTCTCATACGATCCGCCGGCATCGCCTCCGAGGGAACCGCCAGCGGCGGCTGCGTTCGCGATCCGCCGCCATGTGGACCCAGATGCCGCTTCCGAAGCGGAATGGTAAGGCAGCTTTTGTTGCTAGCACGCCAAGAAAAACTGATCGACGTTATGCCTTTTAGTTGGAGGCACTTTTTGTTATATCTTGGGGTCTGACAATAGACGGTTTTAATAGACTGTGTATTCAAGCGACGCTTCCGTAGCGCGAGACCCTACGTCACAACGCCAATTTCCTCCAGTCGCCATTACGCGCTTTTACATAGCTGTATAAACCGATAACATAAGCAAAAAGCAGACAATCGCTAGCACCAACAAGCTACAAAGCAAGCACCCTGACCAACATGTGACGTCATGACAACGTCAGCTCCATCATGGCAGCCTCCGTGTGCCGCTCTTGCTCAGTGTTGCCGGTAGGGCGGCAGCAAGTGATTTGGGTGTGTACATGTAAATTTCAAAATTCATTTTCTTCTAAGAAAATTAATATTTTTCCGAGATATTTTGTACACATGATCAGGAAGGGCATCCAAATACATGGTGAAAATTTTATAGAAATCGGTGACCCCCAAACTCACGGCGGAGATGCCCTTAAACGCTCGGTCAAGACAGTGGTTTTATCAGAAAGCCTATTGTCGATGAGAGTATAATTATGCAGACGTTTTTATTCGGACAGTTTTCGAATGGGCGAGGAATGCCTTTTTTCGTGTATTATTTGAAGAGGATAAGGAATTAAATGGCGATAAGTCAACTGGAGAGACAATTCCGATATATTAAATTTCATATAATGATATAATTGTCACTGCTCACTGAAAATATGGCTTGAAAAAATTTGGTAACATTGACGGCGTTATATTTTGACCAAAGAAAGACATGTTTACATATTTTGGTTTTCATGACAATAAGCTCAGGTACACAAATTCGCGCAGCTGTATTTAGGTCTTTCCATCAAATGGCCGAAGATACAATTGCGATATATAGGTAAATAACGGTGGGTTTCCATTGCGTTTCCTATCGGAACGCTTTAGCTATGGTCACGTGGCGTTGTCACGTGCCGTAACGATGTCGAATAATTTTGTCGAGTGACATCCCGTCTGGTAGAGCAACGTCCCATGAAATGACGTCAAGCGAAGTGGTCATGTATCATCACTGGATTAACTCGTGACATCAAATGATGTCCCGTCGCGTGGCACGGCGTCGCGTGAAGTAGGGACGTAACGTTAATTAAGGTTATGCTACGTTGTCGCTTGGCACGACGTCATGTTAAATCGCGACTTGCCCGCGACGTCATCGGCCTCTATGGACCAAGCGTAACGTAGTTACGAGCGTTGACGCTCGGTGGCCCCAACGCGTTACCTCGCTTAGCCGGAGTACTAGAGGGCTGAACCATATCACCGGTGACGTTGCGGAGCCGGTGGGGAGTCGTGCGCGCCATGACAGCACCATGACCGAGCATCTCTCTGAGAGCGAGCTGTTCCGGTGTGCATTTTTCGCGGAATACACTCGGAAGAACTCCTAGGTTCAACCGATTGTACCAGTTCGGTCGATCAATTCACACTCTCCAGCACACGTCTGGGGGCATCCTGGCGTAGTCCTCCTCCCGAAAGCCCGAAAGTGCTCGCCGCACATGCGATCACCTTCCGCAGGAGCCCTGGTGGGAAAGGACGGGCGCGCGAGACCTGTGTACCGTCTTTTCACAATTCACAATTCTGTTCCCACAGCCTTCTGCAACACAGTATTTCGGTATCTCGCAGTAGACTCGTAGCGAAAGTCCGCCGAAAACTATTGCGAAGGAAACGATAACGGGACAAACACACGCGGAACAAGCCGCGAAACCAGCAGAACGGCAGAACCACGAGACTGACGATACCGATATCACCGAGATGATAGGTGGATGGATGCTAACGGCTGACAAAAAATAGTGCGTCATCTGCTCCGCGAAAGCTGACATGGCGACATGGACAACAGATTTCGGGATATTTTATATCCCGAAACCCGTAGCATGAGGTAGAATATATTCTACCTCATGTAGAATATATTCTACCTCATGTAGAATACATGAGGTAGAATATATTCTACCTCATGTTGTCGAAGTTGACGGCAGGACACATCCATGTGTGACATCGGTGGGGCGAGGCAATTGCTGCTTGCGTGATTTACCATCCGATCGATCACAACGACCAGAATTGGCGAGAGATCCAGCTTCACGAATGAATAAATATCGCTTTCAAGGCTCCATACCAGTAGGCATCCTTCATTTATTAAAGCGAAGAGGGAAGCTGGTGGTGTCTGGTGAGGCAGCGCGGTGTTGGCATCAATTATGTATTTCACGCACCGTATCGCATCAATAGTGGTGTGATCAAAGCATGGTCACGCCATCGCGAAGAAACTCGTACATCACGATGATTTTGCAACATTCCTTCACAAGGGTGAACACTAAACGAAGGAAGGAAAGGCATCAGCGTTGAGGAAGCTTGCGCAGGTCTCATCGGACGAAGCTTTCGCGATTTCCCAGGTGGGGTCACAAGGAAAAGAAAAACGACTGTGCAATTATAATATCGTCACACAAAAACTACACGAAAAAACGCTCACATCGCTACGATTTTGCAACACGACTTGTCTCAATGCCGAACAATAAGCAAATGAAGAGAAGCCATCAGCACCACTTTCGTCGGTCTCGTTGAGCAAGGCTTAGATGATCGTCCAAGCGGGGCACACTTAGCACGTCGACGGCGAGTAGGTTGGATTGGGAGACGATAGCTGAATTATCGCAACATAGCACAGACACTACCGCGCCAGAGCGGATGCCGGCAAATCTCTGCGACGTAAACCCGGGTTACTTCGAGAAATCGGCGTCCCTTGGCGACAACGGCGTTGAAAGCTGCGCACGCCATGTTGACAAAGAGAGTAAATAAAGCCCTGACGTCAGTGATGTTAAGGAATCAGGCGAAGTAGTGAAAACGATTGGCTGGTTGAGTGAATCCAAGATGGCAAACTGTGGCTTCTTTTTTTTCGTTTTACAAAACTTTTGGTATTACGTTTTGGTCTAGGTAACCTGTACTACTTAGCGCACTTCCCCTATAGTGGTGCTGCCATCGTGAGGCCGATGCCGTCACGACATTTTATGGAAGCTTCACAACATCACAACAGGCTATTGTTTAATTCGTTTTAAAATATGTTTTTTTGCGTTTTCCGACGAAATAAAGATGTCTCTGCGGTTTTATGATATCTACGCCTATGTTGAAGCAAGGAAATGCGCTCCAGAATTTGGTTTTCGAACGCCTTTAAGATGAAAAGAAGTATGTTTAGTTATTTATTTGGTTCAATACCCTCAGTGCCCCGGGTGCGTTACAAAGGGAGGTGGGAACAAGGTGTTTGAAAAATGCATAAAAAAGAGTACAACAATCCAACAACAACCATCAAAATCGAATTAACGTAGTGCAGGATTAAAAAGGTGTTCATTTATGGCGGTCTTGAAGAATGAGACGTGTTCATCATGGCCAACTTTCTGATACATTCCGTGGAATAAAACGTTTTCAACGAAATATCAAAATTCTATTCGATTTGCGTTTTATCATGCCCAGGAAATTTCAATCCTCGGAAACATTACGATCCTTTGTGAAGAAAAGCATTAATTGAAAATTTTGTCAATGTAGCCCATAGGATTCAATTAAACAAATTTTTAGAACCATAGAGAGGATATGTCGTTTGAGATGGTGTACTGTTTCCTGTGCGTCTTTTTTTAAATCTCTTCATGTGCCACCACACTGTAACCAATAGGTTGTTCTGGGGCATGATACAAATAAAGGGTAATTATTATTATAGAATAAAAACTCTACGAGTCAAAAAGTGTGATTACTGCTTATTAATATTTCGTTAGTGTCATCGAAAAAATATTTGCGGAAAATATTGCGACGTTCGTTGTTGTGAAGTTGAAAATCTCATTTAAGTATGCGCCGAGTGTTTGATGTCCAAGAAAGTTGGGAATGTATTTCGCTTTCCCATTCCGCAGCGTCCAAGGAAAGGGAGGCTAAAACGCCGTCTGTGCTACAACTAAAGCCAAATGCTAATATGAAAGCAATTTGAAATGCAGGCACAATCTATGCGGAGTTGTTTTGTTTCAATTCTAAAACTATTTAGTGTTTGTCGTTTGGTACCTGAAAGATGCAGACTTCAATGAAGTGATCCAGTGTGGCTTAAAGCTACGCGTGAGGTTATTTAAAATTAGCCGGAATGCTAAAGATCACGCAACAACCATTTCCCGTTTGTCAAATGGTGATTCGTTCTGGTTCTTCGCAGTTTTTTTTTTTATAAATGGCCACACTGTCTTTGCAGCACCGCTGCCTGCGCCTATATCGTTCAAGCGTAGTTGTACTCTACTTCCAGTTGCAGGAACTAAAGTGAGTATAAAGACTTGCCAATCAGTTCCTTCTGCCCACTGAAAAATTCGAGTTGCGGCGGAACATTAAACCAGTAAAATAAGACAATTCTCGAACCAAAGAATTTACATGCCTGTCGCTTCATTGTTTTCAGAAGGAAACCTGGCGTAGAGTTTCATAATAATTCTCCACCTGCCTAACGCAAGGTAAATAACATACATGGACCACTGTGTGGATACGTGATGAATTTTATTTCAGATAAATATTAAAGGATGACCTTGCGTCGGTCAAAATTTGCACATACAAATATTTCCTTCAAGCTGACATGAAATTAAACTTTATTTTAACAATTAAGTGAAAAACACTTGTTGGAAATTCAATAGACAAACAAGGAAACTTTGGAAAAGTGAAGATACCCTACTGTTCTGCTTCCCGTGTGTTTTCTGAAATAAAGCTTTTGAATCTCAGTAGAAATCGTAAACTTTTAATAGAAAACCATGACTGAGGCAAGTTTTGCTTGAATATTTTCACCAGTCCCATACATCACCTTGTTGCACCTAGGTGGTAACAGTGTCGTAGCGTGCGAAACTTTTTTGTGATTTATTTTAAGCGGTTTCTATATATTAGGAGGGACCCCATTAGGCGGGACTGTTCGTGCAACATTCCTGTTGCCTAACAAAATAAAATTCACCTTTATTTTATTAGTCTTATTGCTTTATCATTCTGTTGGCTCTACCTCATTCTGTTGGCTCTACGTGCGGCGAACGCACACTTGCTTGCCGCCATCTTTTCCTCCCGCATATCGCTCCTTGCCCAAAGTTAGCTCCCTTCGTTTTCGGATTTAGCTAACACTCGGCCATTCCTGGCAGCGAACTGTCCTCAGTTCATGTGGCGTAGTCCCCAAAATACGATGGTATTTTGGGCACACGTGTACAACGTCTCTGCACGCTGTCTTCTTCGTCCGCGCTTGATTGGTCGGACTGTTGTTGGCGTCTTCCACCCGATATATTCAGTTGGCGGATGTGGGCGGTTGTTGAGTCTTCTTTTAATTCATCTCGGTCACTCTGTAGGATGTCCGATGGGAGTACTTCCGTCACAGTCAGCGGGCCTCTGAAGTTCTGGGGTTTTTTCGGGCGCCGGTGTGCTCTGGAATGCAGCGCATGGCCACTACGTCTCCAACTCTGAGCCCTTCCGCTGCGAAGTGATGCTTGTCAAACTTACTGCTTCGACTTTCCTTGCTGGCTCATTATATCATTTTGAGCCGTCTCTTGAAGTTGCTCTGGACACACCCACTCATCATTCTCTGTGTTTAGCCATATGAGGACACCGCCTTGCATCCTTGGTTGATATCCATGCATAAGCCTGAAGGCGCTAGTGGCTTTTGGGGCATTATATGTTGTGTTCAGGTGGCTCTCGACCTCCTTGATGTTCTGATCCCAGTCCTTGTGAGTCGGGTCTTCGATTGTAGCCATAATTTACGGCACCAGGGTTCGGTTTACTCGCTCTACCTGGACGTCAGCCCTTGGATGGTGTGATGAGTTCAGTGTGGGAGCCACACACTTTTCCTGGCTGAAGGCTTCGAAGCTCTGGGATGTGAAACAGGAACCACGGTCCGAATTTATGCGTTCCGGTAGTCCAAACTCTGTGATAAAACTCTGCATGCACCGCAGCGTATTCCTTGCCAAAGTGTCTCGTACAGGATGGAGGCGTACAAACTTGGTCAGATTGTCCACCAGCACCGAGATCCACTGGTTTTTCTTGGAACTTCTCACAAACGGACCAACATGGTCCACGTGTACAACTTGAAATGGTCTCTTCCAAGGCGGTATCGAGTGCAGAAGTCCAGGCTTCTTCCCTCGTAATACATTCGGGATCAGACACTCGAAACACCTACTAATGTGCTGGTGCACATAGCACTTCATCCGAGGAAACCAATAGAGTTTCTTGATTTTCGTCACAGTTTAGTTTGTGCTAAAATGTCCCTGCAAATCGTATAACTTGACGGACAGTGTTTTACGCATGCTCTTAGGCATCACTAAAAAGAGTCGTCCCTCTTCCTTCACGTAAAACAGCTTTCCATCCTTTAGTCATAGGTTCCTGACCTTGACACTTTCCCCTTTAGTCCTTTTCTTTATTGGCTTCTCGAGAATCTGTGCGAGGTTAGCCAAGTCTGCGTCAGATCGCTGGTTGACCAAAACTTGGTCTTCTAAACCTAAGGTGAGGCACACTTCAATCTTGGTTTCGACGACCTCATCAAGGGTGTTCTCCGACACCCCTACGGGTTCACGACTCAGTTGGTCCACACGAGCCATTTTCTCACCTGCTCGGTGCTTCACCTCAAAGTCACACTCCTGTAGTAAGTCAAACCCCCTTGCTATCTGTGGTTTAAGGGTCTTGTGTGCATTTAGGTACACAAATGCTTGACAATCTGTTACCAGAGTGAACGGAATGCCCAGAAGGAATGGACAAAGGCTTTCCATATTCCAGACTAGTGCCATCAGCTCTAGTTTTCCTGCATGGTAGTTCTTTTCGGCATCAGTGGTGCGCTTACTGACACAAAACACAAGGTGCCAGTGTCCTGACTCGTCTTGCTGAAGAATCATTCCCACAAGTCCATCCATGCTTGAGCCCATGCTAAGTTCAGTTGGGGCCGAAGGGTCGTACAACTTCAGTATCGAAGGTTCTGTTAGTTCTTTCCGGAGCCGATCGAAAGCCTCCTGTTGCTTTACTCCCCAATGTAAACTTTGTGTCCTTCCTAGTCAGACGAGTAAGAGGCTATGCCTTTGGGTCATAGTGGGGAATGAACCAGTAAGGCTCGTCTTACTGGTTCATAGTGGGGAATGAACCAGTAAGGCTCGCTTACTGGAAGCTAGCCTGCCGACTGAATCAGTCGGCAGGCTGAGCTTCCAGTAAGGCTCGTCGCTTCACTTCCCTTGGCTGCAAGTAGCCCTTCACAATCTTGAAGCGCAAGTAATCAAGTTCGTCACTTCAAAACACACTCTTGGATAGTTTCAGGATTAGTCCGGCAGCTCGCAGAGCATCCAGGACTTGTTTGAGCTGAACCAGCAGGTCCTCCCAGTCCTTGGCTGGAATCAAAAAGTCGTCCATGTGGCACAATGCTGCCGTGTTACGCAGACTCCCAAGGACCTTGTTCACTAGACCTTGAAATACATCCATGCCGTTTCTGAGCCCAAGCACCGTACGTTCAAACTGTTGACCTTTGATTCCTTATTCAGTGCCTTAAGCTGGAGGTATCTGTTTGCACAGTCTAACATGCAGTACATTCGTGTTCCGGACAGTCGTTGCAGCTGGTCGTCAATATTTGGTAATGGGAAGTGTTCTGGTACAGACTGGCTGTTGAGCCCAATAGTCTATGATAAGACGATTTTATTCATTTTCTTTTTCACGAGTAGCACTGGACTAGCATATGGCGGCGTTTTTCGGCGACGATACCAGTCGCCTTCCATTCTTTGACAAGTTTTTTTGGATCGCTTCCCTTTCTGCTCCATTAGTCTTGTACGGTTTGCACCTCACCGGGGTGCTTCCAGGTTTCTCCGTGATGGTTATTTCCAGTTGGTTGCAACACCTAAACTCAGACAGATTCAGTGCGAAGCAGTCCCTATACTAAATCAGCATCGTCAGCAGTGCACCCACTTGCTGTTTATTGATGTCCTTTTAAACATTCAGCACGCCACGATCGATGGGCTCTCGCTGAGGCACAGTCCTCACTGGGGTTAACTTTTCGCTCCTTGATAGCAATTCAGCGTGAGCAAATACATTTCTCTTGAGAAGCTATTGCTCTTCATTCTTGTCGTCCAACACGGGTATATCTACCTTTCCGTGTTCGATGTGAAGCAGCATTTCCTCGTCAGTCCCACTAGGTACGATGAGACTTTCTTCACTCTTACCGGTCTCGAGTCACCCAACACAAAGTTATTTTGGGTAGCACAATGGTTTCCTTGACACGCAGTCGTTCCTTGGAAGACTTCATCTGGGAAGGGTCAATGTTACAGAACGGAAGATCAACTCGGTTGCCAATTATGGGATCATCTCCAATGCGCAGGTATTCAATATGGTCTTGTTCCGTCCAGGTCCTACCGACAAGCATGTCCACAGGCAAGGCACTGTCGTTGACGACGATCACTTTGTCCGTGTGGCATACCACGGTGTCGATTTCTATGTCGACCTCCGAGGTTCCGATTGACCGCTCTGTAGATGTGTCGATGTTCCCAAATCCATACAAGTCTTGGGCCTTACACACAACTTGTAGGTTGCACTGTTCAGCTGCTCGATGGCGCAATATACAGTTTGAACTTCCAGGGTCGATCATCACCGACAGCTAATGAGATCCATTGATAATAGCAGTCTTCAGAAGTTTCACTGGACCACTTTCCCTTGTTGGACTCTGATTCACCACAAAGTTGCCAACAGGGTTTGTTGCTGGGTATGTTTCTCGCCATGTGTTCGTACTTTCCGACCCTGTAGCATTTTCGCTCAGCTTAGTCTCGCTTCGAGGATTCTGGTGTTTTCTTGTGTGATCCCCCAGCACTTGCCTGATCCGTCGGTTGGACCATGTTGCTTCCTTGACTCAATGAGCTTCTGGCCACACCCTATTGATCTGCTAGGCGTATGCCAGTGGTTGTTTGCTCGGTTGGACGCGCAGCAGCCCATGATCTTGAGGTTGATGGCCAGACGCGAGGTGTCGCTGCACCTGGATCACTGCTGTATGGCTTGCCCCTTAGAGACGTCTGGACCCTTGATCCACTTATTCTCTCCAGCTTTCGAAAGTCTGCCAACAATTCATCCTTGCCCTGTGCTCCTTTCCCGCCATGGAGATGCACGCGTCTCTAGACCGCAGCCCAACCAACACTTTCTCCTCTGTATCTTCCATTCAGAGGCCCAATTCCTTGCACAACAAGGTCTTTTCGAGGAAATAAGCCATGGTGGGCACTCCCCTAATCTGGATTTTCTCCTTCATCTGCTTCCATTTTTGGGCTGTGCTTGTTTGGCCCTCAAAGGTTTTTCTAAAGGTAACCTTGAAGTCCTCCCATGGTAAGGTCTTCGACACGGGCCTGAAGCCAAAATCGAGCAAATCCCTTTATTGGGAGCCTGGCGTTTACCAGCCTGAAGCTGGCCGGCAAGCCGTGCAGAACTGCTATGGAGTCGATACTCTTCAGCCACGCCCTGGCCTCGTGTGACGAGCCTTCGCCATCGAAGTCGTGAATAGCCTCATTGAGGTCCGGCATAACATGGCACGTTTCAGGTCTCCTCTCGACGAGGTCGAGTAACCTTCGGTTTTGGTCCAGTAGCGCTTGTATTACCTCCTGGTTTTCGTCGCCGTCTGCCATCTTCGGGGGTTGTCTAGGTGTCTTCCTAGGCGTACGCACAGATGCTGTTTTTTTCGCCTTTGGTTAAGCGTCTAGGTCTGTAGACGTCACACAGAGCGTCCGAACGCACGGTCCTCCACATGAGGCAGCACGAAGACTCACGTTTCCGCCGTCGGTACCTCATGAAGACGATACCCGTTGACAGAGCGCCCACATACAGGCACGAAGAGCCGTCTTTCCATGGGCACTACCTCACGACGACGGCACGCGCTCGGCACTACTTGTAGTGTCAATTGAAAAGTCAGCGAGCTTCACCGGCGGCGCAATCCGACGACATCGGCTTCCAGGATCGCTTCACCACGAAGGTTTCGGTGAATCAAACTTCTGAGATGTTGGCTTTTCCTCCGATTAATAAACCTTTTAGAAAAATTAAGAGACTTTAATACAGGAAACGAAAATGAAAGGTTACATGTGCGGCGAAGGCACACTTGCTTGCAGCCATATTTTCCCCCGCATATCGCTCCCTGCCCAATGTTGCCTCCCTTCGTTTTCGAATTAAGCTAAGTCATTATTTCGTAACCATGACCCCGACCTTGATACAATACTAAAATACTTTTAAAAGTTCATTCCTGTTCTAACTTGGTTTTTGTCGTTTGGATAAGTTGCAAATCTATATTAACAAGAAGGAAGCTTGGACTACTGAAAAAATGTTACGGTTGCTCACTTTTAGAAGCTTTTTTGACAGTACCGTGAGTTTCGGAGAGTGCATCTTTCAATAATTTCCACATATATCCAGACGCACATCGATGTATTAGTGGTCTTTGCAACAACGTCCGGGAGCCGCACAAACAGCGTCGCGTGTCGAATTATGCACGAGACAAATCCTTTGCACGGACAGCATATCCGTTTGCTCCGAGACCATTTTCCTCGTGTGCGCCTTGTGGTTTTAGGTACATACGTTTACGATATGCATGAGGGGTGTGAGAGACGCTGCCGGTAAATCAGAAGCACTGTATAAAGAGAAGGACGAAGAAATTAGAAGAAAAAAGAACAATCCAGGCATCACGCCATCTCAGCGCGTGTCAAACGGATGATCCTCCGATTCTTTGCGGGTGGGTGAAGATTCGCATGGTTGGAAGGCACAGGTAGCGTGTGACGACGGTACCTCTGAGCAGTCCACCTCTCCACCGACGAAAGGTGCTCCATTTCAATCGTACCTCTTGGGATTTAGGTGACGGAAACTTAACCCCCTGTTTCACCGCACGTCCGTGCGTTGTCAAGGCAAGATGACATACACGTACACACAGACATACTAAAAGCCCAAGGTCACGGTGCACTTCCTTTGTTTGGTTTAACCGAGGATAGCACACACAGCGAGAAATGTCGGATGCCGTGACGCAGCACTCATGTAACTGCTTAATATACCTCATAAGCTTGTAGCGTTGGCTGCGCTCGAGCGTAAGGTAAAATGAAGTATAGCGAACCTAAATAGAATACGCGTTGCAATTCCCGCGTACACCCAACCACTGGCCTTTGATCATACTGCAGTGCCCAACACCAGTAAGTTCAAAAGTCTTTATTGGTTTACTAACTGCAGAAAAGTAATTGGCAAATGTGGAGAAATCAGATATGGGGAGTGATATTCATATTACAGGTCCGTTACCAGCAGATTCGTATTGGCACGTTCACGTTCAAAACGCAGTACCTGAGTGCACGTTTTAGCGTTCGTTCTGGGGTGGTGACGCTGTTTTTAGACAAGCTGAATGCCGTGAATCGTGTACTTATTTTTGAAGAAACAAGCGGACAAGAAATCAAGGCTTCTGCGAGGGCCTTATAGGCCTGTAGCTTACCAGGACGGATGGAAAGGAAGAATTTAATTCCCTCAAGTATAGAAGCTTCAATCTTTTAACCTTGATTGGTTCCTCAGCGCTCTTATCAACCAATGCCGCACTTTCGTTGGCTGAGGAAGGACAATAAGATGTTGAGGACACGCCACGCCCCGTGTTTGTTATGCAGTCAATGACCATAGCTAATAATTTACGGAACATCACGATTTGGCGCCTGTTGTTCGCGCTTCTGAGGAAGTAATTTTCCTCGTCGAGCATGTGTTGTCGTAGCACGTGATATACGGTTGGTCGTCGTAACCCCACGGCGCAGCGAGACAATCGCCCAGACAGTTAATCGTATTTCAATCATACACCAATGAGAACTACATTCCGATTTCCTGGTAGGGCTAGTGAAAACAAGAAAGCGTGGGCCAACCTCCAGTGACGTCACCACCATCCAAAATATTAAAACGATGGGAGGAGAAGATAAGCAGGTCCAAGAAAAGCGGAACACCAGAAGTTGACCCCTCTTCGCCTTCTCAACCCCCCCCCCCTTTCCCGTGATTTGCACTTCCTGTCTGAAAGGAAAGGAAGACCTCCCAATCAGCGCAGGGAAGAACCTGACTCATCGAGATGTCACGTGGTCTTAACCGTTGACGTCACGGATCCGGCACTACCCTGGGATCGAGGCTAGACGGCGAGATGTTATAAAAGGACCCAGCGGGTCAACCTGCGAGGAGGAACAGTTTGGAACCACAGAGCCACCGAGCAGCGAACGCCTGGAAACGAACGAACGAGAAGCGGACCGTTAAGCGACCCAGACCTATTTTTTTTTCTGTCCTATCTCTCTCCCCCTCTCACTCTTTTCGGCTACGGGGCCAAGCGATCCACCCTCTCCCCGCCTCGCCCTTCCTTCCAGCTCCGCTTCCTCCTCGCCCAGAGGAGGCCCACTCTCAGGTCATTCCGCTGGCCCGGTCCTTCGCCCAAACGCAGGCAGGTCTACGGGGAGACGTTGCGAGGCTTCCACGGACGTGCCCTCCATGTGTCCGCCTGGTCTTGGTGCCCTAGCTAGTGACTTGGCAACGGTAGACTCCCGGTAGTCGCGATTCAAACCCAGTGATCCACTAGGGCAGCTCGTAACCTCCTCGTTGTTCTCGTGAGTGTGTGTGATTGTGCGCGACCACGAGCATCCGACGGTCCTCCGTCCGTGTCCGACCATCCACGTGGAGTAACGGGACGAACTAAAGTGAGTACCGACATTGTTGCATTTTTCGCGTCATGGCTTCCAGTTTTATGAAGCAGAACCATGTTCAATTATGAAATAATAATGAATACCTAATGTTTTCGATCGAACACGTTTTCTTTCATCAGGCTAGATAGCAAGCACCGATGACCAAACACCTCTCCCTAAACCTAACGTAAACAAAGTTCCACTGCTACTGGGGCAATAATGACTCTGCTTAAACAATCCAGTGAATTACTTCAACCTTGAATTTCAACGGCAATGTCATTTTAATGAGAGGACAGGTGAGTCCTTCAGTACGAAGACGTGTTATACCTCGGTGCAATGTTGCGTCACATGCTCTAAGTTGCGTAATGATGGTTATATGCCTGTGTTTCACGGGCGTGACTGACCTCTAAAACCAAGTGATACAAGGCATCTTCGTACACTTCAAGGCGCTCCTAAAACGACATTACTGCATTTCGTCTCTAAGCTGAGACTCCGGTGGGAGCTACGGTCTCGCTCCATTTCATGGGCGAGAGCGTGATCATGTGGCGAAGGATTGACGTAATGCTGGTTCGACGTGCTCGTAGTCTCGACCGGAATCTCAGCATAGAGTGAACAAGACTGTTGCGTAACAACACCTCTCGCAGCTCATGCTTGCGGGCATGACTGATCTTAGGCGTGGTGGCATGTCGTCTGCCACCCTTCTGATGACTGTCACAAATGCGGTAGTCCAAGAGCCAGTCGCATGCTTCTGAGTCACCTCCAGATGGCAGAAGATCAAGTGATGTCCTCTTGCGGTGATGCGTCTCTTGCCATATCTGGAACAGTTTTACCTTTCTTGGGCAGTTGAAACTCAAAAATATTGTAGCGTCATTTTCAAACATTGTAAACCAAGGATTGCCCGGGAGCAAAAGGGCATTTTCGTTGTGCCATGTAAATATTTTTAATAGCAAAGATAACCTGTTTGAACGTGTAATTTAGTGAGTGATTCATGATCCGGGCGACACTTTCGCGCTTGTGAATAAGAGTGGGGTTTTATTCAATGCGGGATTTTGTGGCCGCTTCGTGACCCCTGCCAAACTTTATGAGAGCTTCCAGTTATGCAGGTTTGCGGACGTATGGTGAGTCAGTTGCTAGGCTTATCATAGTTCATTATTCTTCGGGCCCCTGCTCTCATCTAATACTGTAATTTCGGCGGCGCTGCATAAGTTGTCATCGAACATTTCCTTCCTCGACGATCATTTTCCGAATACATATTCGGAGGAGCTAGTAAGCCCCTTCGAATATACACACGCTCAATCAGTTCGCCAGCTTGGTAAGTTGTGCGCGCTAAAGATGATCGACTGGAAGGAAGTTGGGGTAGGCGGACGGTTTATAACAGCTCGCGCCACACTACACTACGAAACATCCTTCACCCGATGATGAGATTGTAAGATTTGCAAGTCAATGTACCACAAGTCGAGTGTGTTATCCGTGCGCCTTTCTATTGTCACCAGAGTATATCCGATAAAAGAGGCGAGAAATCTAAATATATATATAACAGAGGTTATATTCTTGCTTACGTGATAATTATTCTATGCCCCTGTTGTTGCTGTCTTTTTTGTACGTATTTTGGAGCTGCTTCTCCCATTTAGTGTTAGCGCAACAGACGATGTAGATTATTTAGTGGGAGGTGAATACTTTAGCACTGCTGTTTGGTGGTTGGGTTCGTCATTTGCTGCGAGAAATACAGTGCGCATCTGCAAAGGTTCTTTGCTCATAGCTTAGGTAGGAGACGGAATGTGAGTTCGCTCGTCTCGTCTGATCTGCACCTCACGCGTTGCCTTCCATAGCAGTTTGCGGGCAATCACCGATTACACAAGTAGGTTCGCTCACCTTTTTACGTGTATGAGACTGTGGACCAAGCTGTTCTGCAAAGATCGCCTGAATGTCCTTTCCACCGTTGATAACTTTGCTTTCAGTGGCACGTGATAATTCGTTTTAGTATTTCCCTTAAACAGAGATTTTGATTAATTTCTATTTCAATGTTATTTTTATTTCATTGTTATTTTGATGTTTTAATTACCAAAATAGCTCAATGCCCAACGATGTTTGCTAGAACGTTGGCTGGTTTGGGGCTTCAGTGTGTCAGAGTCAAAAATCGTTACGGGACCTTTTTTCCCCAAAGGCCTTGCCACCATCATTTCATAGCCAGCTAGGAATGGTTTAAAATATTGAACTTGATATGTTTCCCTATTTGCGAGCTAATATCATAGAGAGCGATATTGGCCAGAATAAAGGTTTTCGAGACTATAATTTTAATGCAATTAAATGCAAAGGTGCAAGCGAGCTGGACAAGAATGACGAAAATAATCCCTGGAGTAGGGGAACAAGAGGGACAAAGGACAAACACAAATCTCCAAACATAGCTAGGTGGTGTTCCCCTTCTCCAGGGAGTATTTTCGTCATTCTTGTCCACATCGCTTGCACCTTTGCATGTAATTGCATTATAATTATAACCTTAAAATTGCAAGCTTCACCGTTGTTGGTGTTGACTGGTGGCAGCTGATTCAACCCGTTTGCTCTACTGACGTCTAACCCCTGGTTAGCTCAGTTGGTAGAGCGCTCCACCTGTAATGGAGAGGTCCCGGGTTCGATACCCGGAGCAGGCGGGTTTTTCGGTCGCTCACCAGTCACCTAGCTGTGTTTTAAGGTTTGTCCATTGTCACTCTTGTTCCCCTTCTCCTGGGATTATTTTCGTCGTTCGCCTTTCGAGACTATTAGTAACTTTCTTTTTCTGTTTGTGTCATGACAGTCAGCTAGTACCGCGTGCAGTTTTAAAGCTTTAATCCGCTGCTGCGAGGTCTACGTTTGAAACGAAGCCGTTGTATGCGAGAAACGTCACAGAAAAGGAGGGAAGTTTCAACAAGAATAGCCCTAATAGTTATGATTGCTTCTAAAGTTACAAACGTTGACTTTTTAGCGACCTTTGTTACGAATAAAGTAATATGAAGGCACTGCACCGGGATGTACACCCATCTCCACAAGCGGACGAATAGAGATATAAGAGTTTGATCTGCCATTCATGATAGCCTTTTTTTATCAGATCTAATGCTTTGATTGCAGGACAATACTCACTCAAACAAGCGTTACCTTTTTTTTTTTTTTTTGGTATTTCGGAATATAAGGTTTGTCGTCAAAACTGCTAATGCAGCGGGCCTTGCTCATCTGGGGCACTGACCTAAGCGGTAACAATTGGTAGTCTGAAAGAATACATTTCAAAGTACGGTTTTGAAAACATCCTGATGTCGTGTGCATGTAAACAGTGTCGCTCAAAGTACATTGGAAATCGGACGACGACTGCGTTGTACAACCGTCGGTCGTTCAGTGATGTCTCGTTAATATGACCAACTCCGTTTCCCCCCCCCTCACCCCCCCCCCCCCCAAAAAAAAAAGAGTTTCTAATGTGAGTTTTTCCTAATAATTAGACAAAAAAAAACTGTGTTTACCCAGTTCGTACCCAAAAATGTTGTCTATATAGTGGGGCGTTCATAGCGGGATCCGCCTTATGACGAATACATGACTATATGCGTCATAAATACAAGCGGATGACATCGCTCATTTTTGTGACTCAGCAAATAGCAATCAGGCACGATATCCTGTTGAAGAACATGGCAACATGAATAAGAACTAGCAGTTTAAAACTGTATGAAGTAATTCCACTGCCATGCGGAAATCATCAGTTCCGCAAGCGAGGTTGTTTTTTGTTTTCTTCGCTTTTTGCATTTAATGTTTAGATTGGGCGAAACAAAGAGTGAAAGCATATTGTCTGAATCAAGGAGGTCATCTTTCTTTCAGTTTTACCATACGAGTTCGTTCTTTCTTTCGCGAATATGCCTCAAGAGACTGCGGCTGCGAGCCTGCGTGGGCGCTCTTGCGCGTCGTGCTAATCGTTTTGAGTCCTTCGAGCATTACGCACCTTTTCCACACGTGAATGCTCGCGTTCCTCATTCTCCTTTCAATTATAGCCTTTGGCGGCGCCGTGACCTTAAATGACCGCCCTTTTATATCCGTCATCTGACTTTCATAAAACGTACTGTCTCAGACGGCCGCTAGACACTTTCGATTAGTAAAGCAAATTTATGCTTTAGGGACTTGCGTGATAAACTAACGATATTGGTTTGTCACGTGAACATCGATCGCAGGTGACTGAAGTTGCCTTTAACTTTTGTTTTATTTTCTTGTGGGATTGGTTGTGAAATCTCCCTTCGTGTTCGAAGTAAAAATAACAACGAATAACGCATTCCTATTTTTGATTTATTATATTATTGAGACAACGATGTAAAAAAACGTCAAACTTCAAAACACACGTCATAGAACTATTTGGTTTATGTCACCATCATTGTGGCATAAACAATAACTGCCCTGCAACTATGCCTTGGCCCGCAAGAGTAGGCCGGCAGTAATCCTAAAATATAAATAAATATGCACCTGTGAATCGTTTTCATCCCCTTTAGTGCGCAAATTTGAAGCTAGATGCATCTTAGTCTTCCAAGAAAAGGAAATAATATATGATACTCCTACATGGGGCACGGGTTAGAGTTCACCTCTAACTCCAGAATTCACCTCTAACTCTTGTTTTTGAAGAACCTCTTCAGTTTTCTTTTAAGCCTAAAGTCGATGTAGCGGCCATCGAATGCTACGCAGTGAGCGACCAACAGATTTCGCCCGGCGGCGCGTCCTTTTTGCGCACGGCGCTCTTGCGCCACGCTTAGGGCGAACGCTGGTGAGCACACTTCGTCCTGTTTTCGCAGTCTATTCGCTCTATGAAGACTCCAAGACTTTAAGCAAGCAGCCGAGGTACCTTTCCGTTACTCATTCAACCTCAACCGCTCAACAGCATTCCCAACATCCGACAGTACGCGAAGCAACCGATGTCACGAGCCTCAGCATTCCATCTTTATCGAGCGAAACCCACTTTTACAGTAAAAGTTCATGTCTTTTGCCAGTGACGTATGCCACATGAAGAGGGAGTCACCGTAACGTTTTTCGGGCCATTAATGTCTTGGTAAATAAAACGTATCCACAAAGCACTGCCTTTGTCGCTTAGCCTTTGAAAGCAAAGGCTTCGTGGAAAGCGCCCTCACAGAAGTTCAAAGACCGATTTGTGTTGACGCATAGGCTGTGCGTGGACGTCATTCGATTGAGGGCATGTCCGGCAGCCGGAAGGGCGCCGAACTTCGCGCTCCGACTCCAGAGGTTGTCCCTCGTTTATAGAGTCCACCGAGCGTGACAGAATACTCCGTTCGCCGCTAAGCTGACAGTGCGGTGAAAGCCATGGCACGTGCTTCTTTGGATCAGCTATACGTCTGTTTTCCGCCACGTGATCAGGCTCCCACCTATTCCCATGCGCAGGGAGCGGGGTCTAGTGATAAAAGGGGAGGCGGTTGATTGATCCTGCGAGCGCGTGACTTCCACCACACTGTCAGCTTAGGACTCAATACCACGTAACATGGCGCTCCAAAATTTTATTTTTTAAAGACCAAGACACTCTTCTTGGCTCTTGTGTCAACGAAGTGATGTGCGCCCCCGGTGGAACCACTTTATTCGTCGTTCTTGTTTGTAGCAATGGGTGTTCTTAGATTCATGTGGCCTACTTTGGGAGCCACTTGTCGAACTCTGCTCCACAGAGGTGTGGGTAAGCAATGTGGCACAGAGTAGGCATAAGATAACTTGCGGGTGCTTTTATTACTGGCTTGTTCGAAAGCAGTGCACAGTGAATGCCCCGGGAATGTCCATCAATTTATCGGCTCTGAATTCGTTTTCCACTCTACTTGGCGCGCATGGCTCCCGCTTTAGCCAAACTAAGAAGAAATAATTATAGGTGTTCTTGAGCACCGCGCATACCAATTATTCTCCTATTTTCTCGGGAGAGAAACACATATTAGTGTTGATCTTGTTTGACAAAGCGAGCCTTGATTAAACTAGCCTAAACCAATTTGACGACGGGAGAATTTGCTGCAAGCTTCACTGAGGGGCGGACTGTATGTATCACGTATCCACAATTATCTTGAAGGCAGTTAAAAAAAAGAAATTTGTCCATAATCGACGCCTGTCATTCCGCGAGACAGCACTCAAATTCACAAAAACACTGTTGATGCTGTTATCTGTATGGCATGTTGATTATTTTCTTTTTAGTGCTGCATAAATGCCAATGTGGTGGCCTGTGGCTTTGTCAAGCTGGTCTTGTGACCGCTTTTTCCACAAGCCTCTGGTATCATGTACGTTGTACTTGATTCAAATAAAAAATAAACAAACACTCGTTACTTTAAGGTATACAGAGCGGCCTCGCTTCAGTAGCTGCAAGCCGACCCGGCTGCTAGCCGAGTCACTTTGCGTGGCACAGATATCGAATATAAGATTTCTTTTTTATTTATCTTTTTTCCAAGTGCCGCAATCTTGAATTTCGTCACTTCCAGTATTGGCGAAAACATTGTTTCTGCCATCGCCACGCCAGTAGAAAACATTTAGGATAGATATGTAAATCTTGCGCATTCTCGTTTTGCCTCCCCTTCATTTATTTTTATGATTTACAGGTTGAACCGTTTTATTATTTTTTCGTCGCCCATACCGGGTTTCCCTGTTAGGTGGCTGGGAACTAGAATATATGTAAAGGGTCTATATCCAGATACCTCGCACCACTTCTTTTGTTCGAAATATTCGAGCCATCTTCATTTGCGTGAAATTTAGTGGAGTTCGGCCAATCCGAATAAGAACGTCCATGTCCGGGCAGTGCTCTTACTGAAAGAGTGTGTGTGCCGCACACTGCGAGGAAGTCATTTTCCAGTCTCCAATACACATTACATCATCGACGCCTACTGTGAAGACTTCGCCACGTCACCCCTAAGGCCTTCCTTTGTTATCGCATCCTTCTGTCTTTTTCTATCGTCTTCTTACCATCTCTGTCGCCACGACGCTCCCGGTCAACCTAATATTTCCTCCTCATTCACACCTCGAGAAATGTTCTACGAGAACCGTGCAGTACGCGTAACATTGTCCAGAGTTTCGTCAGTTCACACGAACACGACTAACAATAAACAGAAAAAAAACAACCTTTCCCACGCCCGTGGTATCACGAAGTCTAGCAGACTGTACTCGCGCGTAACGCGGAAGGCGACGAAGAGCGAGTCACGTGTTACGTAAGCCAGAAACGAAGCGCCCAAAGAACGCAGCAGGAAAGAAAAAGAGCGGGCATGAACTCGACCTGGTTACGGGGGACGATGACGACGACGTGCCCGCGAGGGGAAACCCCGTTATGTTCCGTTCACCCCACAGCTGGAAAGGCAGGGCTGGCGGATCGGCGAGGCCCGCATCGCGAGGACGATCCGATCGATTGATCGGTCGCTCTCGCGAGTGGCCTCGTAATAGTGTGGTAAGCATTACACGTGTACGGATTGCGGCACAGTAAGCACACGCGAGCGATCACTTTTCTTTTTTCTTGTTGTGTCATCACTGGAGCGCTGTCATGAATACTGCAATAGTGGCCGAAATCGTAAGAAGCGAGTGTATGGCAAGTCTCGGGAAATATATTATCGCTTCACGGCGAAAAACTAATCACGAACAGAAAAAAAGTGAAAATATTAAACCACACCATTTTTCTAAAAAAAAAAAGAAAAAAAAATTAATGGGAATTTTGCAGAAAGAAAAAAGCTAGAGGTAAATTTTGACGTATTTTTATCCCGTGATTCTGAATTCTCGTGAACTCCAACTCCTGTTAACTTCACAAGTAATGCGTCATGGGGTGCGGTATTAAAGGCCTTAGAGAAATCGATAAAGGCCGCATCGGCTTGCCCTTTATCATTCATAACACTGGCCAAATCATGCGCTGTCAAAACAAGCTGGGTGATTGTAGAACGATCGCGTCGGAAACACATACTCACGTTGTCAGAAAAAGAAAAAAACATTCTGGTACACATTAATTTTATGAACACCCTATAAAGAAGCATGCGCTTTCGTATTTTCCTGATGGTGCTCGGAGTTGGGGGAGGGGGAATCAATCTCACCCACGGAAAGACCTCGGTGTATTACGTTATCTATGGACCGCAATGTTACGGTTGAGCATGGCACTCAAGATGCTCACGACCTGACCAGATTTCACACTGGTGACTTAATATTTATGTTGAAACGTTCGTCGGTCGAAAACTGGTCGAAATCTGCGTTTTGACCGCTTCGGAGATTGCGATGATTGAACTGCGGCGGCATGTATAAGAAATTAGAAGCGTCAATTTGCTTTAGAATGCCACGTGGTAATCCTGATTGCACTCCTACCTATGGTGCTCTAAAGGTTCTGTATGGAATGCTTCTTTGAGCAAGCTTTTCCCCAAAGACGTTTTAAATACATAGCATTTATAGGGCCTTCTTCCGTTCCTCCTTTTGCTGGCACATAATGTCACGACGTAAGATCTATGATGTTTCGCCACGTTACGGTACTACGTGACGTGACGTCAGGTTACATCACGCGACATCATGACGCCACATTGTGACGCGCCGTCACGGAGGACTTCTAAACTGCACGCATTTAGCTAGAGCTGAGGACTCAAACTCATTCCAGTGTGGGGGCCAGATAGCCTACCCACAAAAGGTTGAGGGTAAACCTACGGAGGTGGGTGAGGGGGAGGGAGGCAATAGTAAAAGGTTTTGTAACAAAAAACTTAGGGCTCTTTTTTTTGTAAACTCAGTTTTGTTATTGACTATTTCAGCTTTGATTTGTTTATATTACTGTTTTGCGCCCTTGCCTGATATGATAACAACAATTAACGTGGAACCGCTCTTACGAGAGCAAGCACACTATCGTTTCTGTTGATCAATCTACTCAAAATTAATCGAGCGAAACATGCCTAAAAAGGAGAATATATCTTCACACAACAGTTCTTGTTGTTCTGAAGAGGTTTATATACGATTACAAGTAGGGCATCTGACCACCGCCATGTTTCTGCACGTACACGCAAGCACATGCAATTGCAAGCCTGCCAGGACCACGTACACGCGCAGGCTTCGCTGCTGGTGCGCTGAGAAAATACTTCTAAACTATGTTCCCCTTCCCCAATGAGGCCATAGGGAGTATTCACTGGCGGCCATAGCTGTGTGCGCGAGTGCTGATGGCGAGCTTACACAGTTCTTTTGCAACGTGCATTCCGCACCACCAAAGTGCCGGTCTTAGCAGCCTATTGATGTGAGCTCGTTCTGAGCATGCGCTCTAAACAACACCCACAAATATGGCGTCCAGTGAATACTTCCTATAGCGCCACCCTTTTGAAAATAAATTTAATCATCATCATCATCATACTCGTTTTCACCTCAAGAAGCGTAGTAAAAAAAGTACGGCATCTTGCGGAGCATTACTAATTTCCCTCTTTATGCTGAGAATTGAGGTATATGTAGGCGCATTTTAGATTCGACGCATGTTATTTTATCACGACGCACACGTTTAAAACGCCAAAAGCACTGCTTCTTCCTACGACCACCAAATATTTTAAGAACTATTTCGCGCGGCGTATGAATATTGAGCAAAACGTACTTTTTTTCTTAAGGTGAAAACGGGTATAGTTTAGTGATATTTTCGCCTTCAGAAAATAAACATTTTCAGTGTTCATGCGTGTGGCGCGAGCTTTGCTCGCTTTCCGAATGACGAACACACACATGCTGGCCTGTGAAGATCGCACGTTGGACTGTGATTTTGTAAACACTGAAAATGTTTATTTTCTGAAGGCGAAAATATCAAGTTCTTAGCATTGTCTTCGTCAGTTTCTCTGCTGGGCAAGACTTTGTGCAGTCGAAGTACTTCCGTGAGCGAAGTGCTCGCACTTGCATCCTTTAGTAGCGGAATTGCTGTACAGGTAATGGCAAAACTCTGAGAAGCAAAAATCAAAACGATACACAAGGCAAATGAAAACAGAAAAGTACAAGCTATATGTAAATACGTTATAGGAGGGGAGCTACGTCTCGAGAGTAAATGAATTGGCAACATGATATCATTATAGCGCTTGCCATTTCTAGCGCTCAAGGCATGGGAACAGGATCTCTCAGCCGGTTGTATGCGGGTTCCGTCCCAGCATGTCGCAGGCCGGATGCGGCCCGCGAGCCAGGTGCTTGAGACCCCTGATCTAAAGCGTCTTCGGAATGACGTCGTTCTCTCGTGACACTGTTACATCGCCGAAACTGCATACTCGGACCAAACCCTAAAAGCTGGTCCTATAACTGCTATGTATTTAAAACATCCGAGATATTAGAGCTCTTACCTCGAGTTCCCGAACCTATCTAAGTGTACACTACATACTCAATGCAATCTCGAGTTTCGAAAGTCATGTAGCGTATTAGATTATCATAAATGTACGCCGACTTCGTTTACGAGTAGTCTCGTAATTAAATATAACGCATTGGAGTGGTGTAATTTGTAACTTAATAATTTTCGACATCGGAAAACTTTAAATTGCTAGGGGCTACAATTTCTTTTTCAACGCGAGGGGTTGCATGAACATGCCCTTCGCGAATGCACACATTCAAAGACCACAATCACGTGATGAAATGTGAACTGTCTCTTCGTCAAGGCAGACCGAGACATGTCTTGCGCACGAACCTACCGTACGCGTAAGCCGACAACCTTTTCGCTGGCTCTTTGCCGACGCCACATTCGTTTGCAAACTTAGTTTCCGTACGGAAATGTTATCGTACTGTTCACAGTGTATAAGATTCTATTACGCAAAAAAAAAGCCGCTTCCAAGAACATTCTTTACTTTTTTTCTGGCTATTATATAGCTCATAGGCAAAGAGAGCTCGCTGGAGAAGTATCAAACGCGGCTTTTTTTTATTGTTTTTTTGCAAAGATTTTTACGTGAGTCCCTCTTGCGTAACGGAGATCAGATAAGCGATGGAGGAAAAAGAAAAGGGTCTATACCCATGTATAAACGGAGCCCCGGGACGACGGGGTATATCCTAAAATAGTGCGAAGTAGACCAGATGCAGGCACATAGAAAAAACAAAACGGTGTCGGTTGGATACGCTAAACGCCGACCTTCATGACTGTAAACCCGGATAAGGCGCCTATTTTTGTTTAGCTTAATTTTATTTATTTTTGGACGTGTCTGCCTCGGTTGGAGTAAGGTAGATGAGTGTTACGGACAGAGTCGGCTTGCTTCCTTTATTGCTGAACGTGTCTTGTTGCACTCTACGGGATTGTACTACCGAATTATAAAACGCTGATAACTTCGAGCTGTTTTCTTTTTCCTTTTTCTTTCTTTTTGCAGATAGAAACACTATTTAAAAGCGCTGTTTTTGTTTAAGATACAAGGTCGAGAGAGATATTTATGTTTGGATTGACGGACGATATAATCTTTACCAGTTTGAATCGATAGCTTTTTTGTACCTCTTTCTTTTTCTTCTTCTTTTTTTATAGAATTTGCTCACTTACGAAGCGAGAGATGCTTCTGAATCAACTTATATTAATATTTCGTCAAGGGCTGTCTACTGCCGAGTTCGGTTTAACTCTGCCACGTTCAATATTTGACGCAATACTTCACGTTAGCTGTGTTCGATCAGCTATAACCTTCGTACAAAATTCAGAAATACTATGAACTTCTCGATGGGGTCAAGCCCGCTTCGCAAACAGAAACAGTAATGATAGACCCTTTCGTCTGGGCAAGACACATTTTTTCGCGTGTTGAGTCATTTGCCGAGGATAAAATCTTCAGTGAAGGTATGAAGAAAAAAGTATGTGCTTAACTACTTTCTTGAGTTTGTGCTTGCTCTCATCTTATATTTTCTCTTACACTCTCTTTTTTTGTCTTTGGTGATGAATATACGGATGGTTGTTGGCGGGTTTATTGACCTCATTGCTTCTTGCGAAAGCTGGAATATTCTAGGAAGACTTCGTTCACCCTACCCCATTGGTTGGTTTTGTCTTCGAGCAGACCGCGCACATCGTCTCCGCTAAGTATTAGCGGCGAGATGTTTTGGTGGCGCCCTCCTATGGTTCCCCCTTGTGACGTCATTACCTTGCGAACAAAAAGTTCGATGGTGTTTGTAAATAGCATGGTGGAAGCTTGAAATCATTGCGCTCTCAAAGGAACACTGCCAACACCGTCAAAATTAAAATTCTTTCATTCCTCTTATTCCGTCGATGATAAATCCCTTTCCGACGTCATAGTCAGCGTTCGGCCAATCGTGGAAGGCCGACCACAGCGACGCTTTCGGTCGCGCACGGGGCTAATAATGGGAATCGAATAGTGCGACACGTGGAACAGTGCCCATCTTGTGGAAGGATGTATTGACTGAGCTGCGTTGCACCACGGCTAATTATGCTGAGACATAAAATTGGCTGCCAAGTATGAACGACGTCGTCCATATTTCGAGAACTTTAGCGCTCGCTGCATCTGCTCCATACCTGTACAAGTTATTATAAAAATGAAAGCCGTTTACAACTCCCTGTAATGCCGAACTGGAGCGCAGCTCTTGAGGAGGAGGAGAGAAGGATACTGAGGGAAGAGTATACCCGTCCTTTCTTTTCCTCCCTCACGGGGGTCACGTGACCTCCAGGGGGTGGGGTCACGTGACCTTACGGTTACGCTGATGGCGACGCCGATGCCGCTCAAGCCGGAAACGGGCGCCTTAAGAGCTGCGCTCTAAAAAGAAAAGTAACTATAAGTACGTTACTCGTAATTTGCTAAAAAAAGTCACTAGTATATGTAGGCTTGTAGTCACCCAAGCTCAACGTGTACCTTCTGTTTGAAGTCACGCGTTTCTTGTTTGTCACCGTGACCAGCAGCTGTTCACGTGGACGCTGCTGCTCCGGACAAATGGTCCCAGACGCAATGGTCATCGGTGAATGTTTCGGCACATTGGATTGTCTATAGCCGCTGCCAGCTTAAGCACAAAACACCAAGCTTTGTGTTAATCCTTTCTGTTCCTACAGTGCGTATTCGCTGGTCGCCATATTTGAGGGCGCTCTTTAGAGCGCATGCCCAGAAAGGGCTGATGTTATGAGGCTCTTAAAAGTTGTCGACCAGATCAAAGATTCTGAAAGGCAGAAGATCCTCTTCACCCTGGGGGAGGAGGAAGCAAGCAACAATGGAAGGGGTAGAAGGGTGGCGAAGAGGAAGTGGGGAAAAGTGGAAAGCACGAACTGGCCGTCAGTCTTTAAGACCGGCAATTTTGATGATGTGGCAAGCACGTTGCAAGAGGACTGTCGAAGTTTGACATCAACACGCGGTCTGTAGTCGCACACACAGCCACGGCCGCGAGTGAATACTTCCTATACTCCTGCATTAAAACGTCCATCTCTCACTAAAGTAAAGTAGGATTAAACAAGGCACATACACACGTAACTAAAGTAACTAAATATCTGACTTGATGATAGCCTCAAATGTGATAAGAAAAAAGAGTGCTGCTTGTTACTTTGTGTGTTCATTTAATACGTCGTTGCTTTGCTGACGAACGAAAAGTAACTATACCTTCTTTAAACTTGAAGGGACACTCACAGGGCGTCTATGCTCGCCGTGGGTTTTATTTAAACATGACCTATAAGAGCCCATCTACCCAGAACACAACTTGCGGATCGAAATCTGTTTTCTTTCCGCTTTGAAAATAACCGGTCGAGAATTGGCCGGCTTCAGTCTCGCTCAGTTTCTTTTTATGGTCACGTGGCGTTCAAGCTTTGTGTACCAAATGAATATAAATATCGCTGGTTCATCTAAAGCACAGATTAAATATTTAAAAAAAATACGAACCCCATTTTGTGGTATTCAAAAACACAGCAAATACGTTGATCGAAAAAAAAGACACCTAAGCACTTCTTATGAGTTGTGAACTGCGAAAGTATTGAATGTCGTTCTTCCGCTCCCTTAGTTCGTCTGCGGCGTACTGGTGATGAACGGCCACGTTTCACTACTGCGAATGTTGCCGCCGACGGCCCAGAGCGCGCTCTCGTGAAGTGGCCGCGTCGCGCTGAGCTTGGCCGTGCAGACTCTCCGGAGTCTGCCCGGGCGAGGATCTGCGGTGCTCAGCGGCTCCCTCATACCGGCGTCCACCGCGCCTATCCATCAGAGAGCTGCTACGGACGACAGGCTTGGCTCCATTGGGACAGGGGAGTTTAAATGCCGATACTGGACCTTCAAGTAGCTGATAAGCGCCGGTGCTCGCGACGGCGGCGCATGACGAACCAACGTTGCGACGAACGTGGGCCGCTTTTTTGGAACTGGCGTACGTGGCACCGGCCAATCAATCTTCAAGCGCAGAACATTGAGCGGAAGGGATATAAGTGCGAAACAGTTGCACGACAAACAGTGCACGCAAATTCGTCGTCGTTGCCGTCTGCTTCACAAACCGGAGTAGCGGGGAAAAAAAGGGTCGGGTGTAACCACGTGACTTCCGGCCGTGAGCTTCCGTGCTCGGGCTTCGGTTGTGAGCAGTTGAGTTTTCTGGCTTTATTAAAAATATACGGGACTCTGTAGCAAAATGTTTATTGGTTAGTTACAGTTGACACCATATTAAAGCGAGATAAACAAAGATAGCTTAAAACAATAAAAGATCACTGCTGAAACAAAAATTATTATAAGTGTAAACTTGCATATGTAATAGCTTTGTTGCCAGTGGACAACACCAGGCAAACTTTTGAAGGTGGCTTCCTTCGCGTGACCTCTACGGATCACTACAAAATGTCAATAATAAATTCGCATACGATATCCTCAAGTAAAACGTCACCTACCGTAAAATATTAGTGGCATGAGAAAAAACACGTACATATTTTTCGCCATTCTCGGTCACAGCGTAATTGCGCGCCAAACTTTTTTCTCACTCATCTATTTGAATAATGTTTCACTAGATGGCGCTGTAGCTTTCGATGCTGTAGACTGTTTCCAGACTCCTAGGTTGAAAAAGAAACGCAATAAAACTGAAACTATTAAGCGAACAAAAATACATTACGTGGTTTGTTGCCTGTAGACAACATTCATCAACAGAGGTTAAGATTAAGGCTAGGTGGCGCAAGCTACCGCCCGATATAAAGGGTTTAGCCGTTAGCTTCCATCCATCTATCCGGTACGACCACAGCCACAGTCGATGCTATGACCCGATTAAAAAGCCAATCAAACAGTGCCAACAGTGCATCGTCAGTCACGGGGCTCGTTGTCTCTTTGCGATTGGTATCACCAATTAAACCAATCACGCACAGCAAATGCGCCGCGATCTTGCGTTTTTTTTCCGCCTCTGCCTGATACGTTTAGCTGGCGATAACAAACCCATCAAAGATAACGGCTTTTATCGAATCGTAACATCGGATGCGGTCGAACTTAAAGTGAAACGGAGGATAGAAACAAAAGAGTTTTCGGGAACCGTTTTTGCACATGCCATCGTACCATATAGAATGTACAAAAACGGTTCCCTAAACCTCTCTAAAAAGTGCATTACTTCTAGCGTGTTTGCCAGCCCACTAGTGGCGGCCATTGCACAACTGTTTTACACCAGCAGAGTGGTGTCGAACCCTTTTCAGAATTTTAAGGTTCGGTCGAGGAAACGTTAAGGCCTTCCACGCTTTATTTTTATCTTTATTTTTTAGAAGCACGAACCTTGAGCGATAACACATATTTTGCGGTGTGTTTCAAATGGTGGGAACTAATTTCAAAGCGCATTTGTGTGCAACCGTCCTCCTCGCAGTGCGTTCAGCTCGTCTAGTCAGCTATGCGAAGCTGGATCTTGAGAAACTTCCTGCTGGTGTGCGGCTCGAATTGTATTTTTTAAAGCAACGTTCCCACGAATTCACCGAAGGGGTGGGATGTTTAATTTCACCTTTGCGTTATGTAGTCGCTTACATGTTTGTAACTGGTGGAGTGACGCGTACAGCATAATCGGGAAGATCAATGGTTTGAATGCGTTTCCTAAGCTTGTCCCTATTTAGTGGCGACACGCGACGAAACTTTGACGCTTTTAATGTTGATCCAGCGAGTGGTTGGTATGCCCTCAGAATATGGCGATACTGGTTGAACGTGGTAGACAAGTTTTGTTTTCTCTATTTGTTTGGCGGGTTCACCATGTAAAGGTTACATAGAGATAAAGGTGTTGTGCCTTACAAAGCCTCTGCAGTGTGCACCCCAAAAGTTCAGAAGCTCGAGACAGTCAGATAAAAAAAAACAAGCATTACATGGCAATTTTACGACCGCTTTTCGGTATGCGGCCTTAAAAATGCCCGTGTAACTTTAAGAAACAAATTTTTTTTTTCTGGGAATTTCGATTGGTTACAATGTCATATGACTCAAAGCATACGGAGAAAGGCTAATAAACTGTTTTGGTACAAAAAAATGTTCTAGCCAAGCACTACGACACTACATTTTTCTTTCTTAAATTACCTTTACCCTCAGTCCATCCTCTAGGACTAAGTTTAGATAAAATCAATATGGTTCCTATTAATATATGTGTCTCGCTCTCTATATTCCGCCTTGTAGTATTTTTTCTATAGTCGGTGACAGGTTAAGAGAAAAGATGAAGCTCCTCCCACCCCTTTCCACTTTAGCAGAGCAAACGCTGGAGAGAAGGTCGCCTCCTCTCCAGCGTTCGCTCTACTAAAGGAAAGAGGAGGAGGAGCTTCATCTTCCTCTTAACATGTCACCAACGTTACTAGAACCCTCAGTTGGGAAACTCACCGGCAAAATCTGGGCCGCTGGCGTCCACCGAGACCGAGCTAAATACGACAAAAAACAGCGCCACTCTTTATCATTTGTCTGTACTGTGGTCAGCTTGAGCTTCTAGAAAGCAAGTTTTGGCGTAAAAACCAACGGAAAAAACTTTTTTGTAGTACCTTTTATTGGAGTTTAGTACAAAATGACGGGCGCGTCATGTTTTCTAAAATCTTTAGTTTGCAAGGTTTTGCAGCACAACTAATATTGTTTTTATACAACCATGCCTCAGCGGTGATTTCAGGTAGCGCGTCCCGACCTAGGTGCATCTTAACTTCGGTAGTAATTCGCGGCGTGTCCGCTTGGGAGGCGGGGGTGGCACCCCTGAAACCCCTTCCACCGTATCTGTTTCGGCGCAAAAATGGCCGATTGAAGCCACCATAGAAGTCACGTGCAGTTCCTCGAGTGGCCGCTGGGGGAAAAATGGCGGCGTTGTGATCGCCAGTAGCTCGGTTTAGGAGTACGGATCAGTGCCACGTTTTTAGATCAGTCTCTATGGCAGTTTCCCAACTGAGCGGTTCTAGTAACGTTGCATGTCACCGACTGTAGTTCCTTAATAACCTGTGCTGCTCACTCTACGCCTTCAATGCCTCTTTTTCGTAAACCCAATTTAGCCGACTGGCTAAGGCGTCTATCTGCTTTACCTGAGTTCTGAATATCTGAGCAAAGCGGTCCCCATTAAAATTTGCGATGTTGTTTTCATAGCCTTCGTACGTTTGTCCATAGCTTGGCATAGCTTGCAGTGACGTCCCTCGGTCAGACAGAATAAGAGAAAGGGCGCATGAGAGGATAGATTCTGCTGAGCCAACGAGACGCTCCTGGCCACCAGAAAAAGAGCGGACTAGGGGGAAAAGGTCTCGGGGGAGCGTAGGTTCCAGTGCGCCAACGAGGCGCTTCTGGACAAAAGAAAAAGTGGCGGAGTGACGTCACGGGCAAGCCATATATAGGCAAGAAAATGTTCTTGTCCTTCCTCTCAGTATTCAGAAAATGAAACGAGTATTGAGCTATTCACCGGTGTTTGTTTGCAAACAGACTCTAGCGCGCTTACGGTTCGCGTCGTTTTATTGTTTTGTTTAACCGTCCCTTTGTTATTTCAACCATTCTCAATGCGCTTATTACAAACATATGACAGATAGTTCCCCGAAGGAAGATCGCCTTACCCGATCGCTATGCCTTGCTGAGGAACAAATAAACACACTACCGGAAGTCTACTTGGGCTCCGCATACCAACTCCTGACGAATACGGTGGAGAGCAAAAATGCAAGGCGCCTCCAGAAAGTAAAATCCCCTGAGATACAAAACTAGTGCAACATTGTCTATGAAATGTTTTATTTTTAAAGCGCAGCTCTTAGGCGCCCGTTTCCAACTTGAGCGGCGTCGGCGTAACCGCGCGGTGCATTGTGGGAAACGTCCCATAATGCAATGCGTGCGCCACCGCGGTGCATTGTGGGACGTATCCTCCTACTTCCTCCTCCCTCCCTTCCGCGCGGGAGTGAGGAGGAGAGGGTACGGATGAGGAGGAGGGGCATAGCGTCCCCTCCGTGCCCTTCCGTCCTCCTCAAGAGCTGCGCTCTAATTCGGCATCACAGGGGTGTTGTAAACGTCTTTCATTTTTAATTAATTTTTCACACCTTAATCTTTTTTTTTTGATACAGTCATCCTCAACGTTAAGGCATTTGTCATATTGTGGCGCAAGTTCACGCAATACTCTCCCAATGAAGTGCGCCGCATGAGTCCCCCGCTTTCATTTTGGTATTCATCATGAAAACAATTTGCGCTGGTGAAGCTACCTGTGGCATTTCGAAGTCCCAGGAACATATGTTGCTAGATCTGAAGTGGCAAAGCTTTGTATGTTAAACAATAGTTTTAGAGTGCAGCTCTAAGGCGCCCGTTTACGGCTTGAGCGGCGTCGCCATCGGCGTAACCGCGCGGCGCATTATGGCACGCGTGATGTCACTGATGACATCATCGGTGACATCACCGATGATGTCATCAGTGACGATGATGTCACCAGTGATGATGACGTCACCAGTAAGGATGACGTCATCACGATGACGTCACACGTGACGTCACTGATGACGTGATGACGATGACATCATCATGATGACGTCATCGTCACGTGACCTCAAAGGGCACGTGATCCCCGTGAGCTCACGTGACCCTTGTGAGGTGACGGCGACGCCGGTCGGAGGAAGGAGCAGCAGACAGGATTAGGAGGTGAGGAGGATGGAGGAGGGTTATGCCTTCCTCTCAGTACCCTTCCCTCCTCATCCTCAAGAGCTGCGCTCTAATTTGGCGTTACAGGGAGTTGTAAACGGCTTTAATTTATGTTTACATTCCTATTTTGTTTGGTAGCAGGTTGCCTCACTCTATTTGGGGGCTCATCTTGATCGTTATTTAGTCGTTGCAGGTTTTCGAGGATGCTTTTAGCTTTTATAACATACCGTGCTAAGTTCCCTAAGTCCGATCTCTTATCCCAACTGCCTGAGTCTGGGATGAGCGGAACATGCTTTGATTTTGTTGACAGGCGCACTGTAAACCTCTACCGCATGCAAGCCATTTATCACTAATCAGCCGTTCTCCATGGCTGGTTCAATGAAGTTTTATGAGGGAAGTCACTCTTCTACAAAACGGCCTACACTGGCCTGGCCTAACTGCCACGCTGCTGGATGGGCAAACCAGTACGGCAAGAACGGAGCCTGGTGGCGTAAGAAGGCTCACACTACTTGACCGGCCGTCCCCAAAAGAGAAAGATGAGCCCACATTAACGTGTCTCTTCCTGCGAGCCTCTTATTCGATGAAGCAAAAAACGGAACGAAAGACAGGCGCCGGTATGAAAGGGTTGTGTTGGTGGGTCATCACGTCCGCTGGCGCAGACCGCTCAATGGTTTGTCCCGGTCACGAAAATGACCGCCGCTTCCAGCGCTCTTTCGGAGAATCGGTCAGCGGCCGGGTCGATCTGCCGAGCCTAGGCAAGCAAGTCATTGTCCGGGGCTTCAAGGCTGCGTCGCCTCGATTCTCTTTTCGTGCACCCGAAATCAGCGGAGTAAAAGCTAAGGCTCGCTCGACCAGTGAGCTGTTGGCTCCGCACCGCGTGACCTCGTACTCAGCGTGGTCGTATAGGGAGTATTCACTGGACGCCATATTTATGGGTGCTGTTTAGAGCGCATGCTTAGAACAAGCTTACATAAATTGGTTGCTAAGACCGACATTTTTAGGTGGAATGACGTTGCACAATAACTGTGGAAACTCGCCATCAGCACGCGCTCAGCAGTCGCGAACACAGTTATGGCCGGCAGTGAATACTCCCTATAGGGAGTATTCACTGTACGCCATATTTGTGGGTGTTGTTTAGAGCGCACGCTCAGAAAGCGCTCGCATTAATAGGTTGCTAATACCGACAAGTTCGATGGTTTAGAATCCAGGTTGCAAAATAACGGTGGAAGCTCGCTATCACCACGTGCTCAGCAATCGCGAACACAGCTACGGCTGCAAGTGAATACTCCCTATAGACCCTCTCCATGGTAAACGCAACTAGGCGGTGCGCCAGCCTTGGACATCCCAGAGAACTTCCCGTTCATAGAAAAAATAATAAACGAAGTCCACCTTGATACCCCTACTTGAAATATCGATGAAACATTTAACCACCACAATTTTGGCGTTCACCTCCAGGTGGACGCCAAAAAACGAACCTCCTCGAAGACGTTATATTGTATAACCGAAGGCCTTCGTTAAGTCTCCAACTTAGTTGTCCGCGTAGCGTTTATGTCTTCTAGCACTGGCGACATAAGCAAGCTCAACAAGCTTGCAAAGACGGTGCGACCGGAAGTCGCTTGGGACGCACGCAGCGGTTCGATGTTTGTAAACAGCGACACCGGCGCACCTGCGTAAGTGCGATCATGGTGTGTCACGTGTTCACGTCATGGTCAGTGCTTCCTCCCGGGTCTGCATGTTTTGTGATGACGTTCTTTCTGCGTTGTCGTTCCCCGGGCTCCAATCGTAGATCACTGGGATCACCTCTGCGACTGCTGTGCAAAAATGGAAACGCACGGACATTTGTTTGGTATTATTATTTTTGTAAAATATGTTATCAATTGCATCATCATTCTTTCCTTCTCCTTTTTTGTTTTGCCTTGCTGGCTGCTATAGGTCAACGAGCTGTTTACAAACCACCCCGGGTTAGCCCACCAGCACTGGGTATGTCCAGAAACCAGATTCGTGTGAGATGAAGCGTGTTCGCTCAGCGCCTTGCCGACTGCACAGACATTGGAGCCGTGTTTTGTGTATACCAAAAGCGCGGAAGCGAAAATCTTGTCAAAAGCACGCGCTACTACAGCCGAAACTTTACATCAGTATAAAAAATAAGATGTGGACCAAGATACGCCCGTGGCGTGTTTGACAAGCTGTCAAAGACCGCCCCCAGCTCAGTGAGCTATTTCTGTATAAGCAATCCTATAACAGTCCCCGCAACTGTTTCTTTTTTTACTTTGTTGAGGATTTGAGGAACCAGAGCGATTACGGGTATATCATTGAAAAGTCAATAAAGAATGTGTTCTTTGTGCCTGTGGCTGCTTTCACAACCCGAGCTCTGAATCAACGTGCTGAATGAACGTGCCGTACCACCAACATTTACAAAGGACAACCTTTGAATTAACAGCTGCGTTTCAGAAACCACAACTGATTTAAAAAGATGGTTTTGAATGCACGTAAAAATTCTCGAGAGCTTTCTCAAAATATCAGCACAACAGGGCAAGGTAGTGCCGAAAAATAAACTGTGATTTAGAGTAACGACAGGTAAGAAATATTGCTTCTTAGAATCAATGTTGCCAATTGTTACCAGCGGTTGCCGATGTGCTTGGCAGAAGAGGACTAAAGTGTTTTCCACTTTATTCGTCCTACAAAAAAGCAAAGGGATACCGCGATAATCTCCTAACACCTCATCTTTTCAGGGCCATAACTGACACAAACGGAAGTCGTGCGTGTCTTAGCACCAAGATGGTAACACGCACGAGCCGCTGTCACGTAAACAAATATATTACGTGACGCAAACGCATCAATGACCATGCTAAACATACACCCATTGTGTAAAAACAAACGCATTTTCCCGTAACTTGCTGCGAACACTGTTCATACGCAGGAGCTCTTGTTTCAAACAGCTTGGCATCTGCGCATGCCCCGCTTCACCGCAAGCCTCGTCGCTTTTCAGTTACGCCACAGACAATATTTTCTGTGTGGGTACGGTGCCTTGAATACTGTAGGTCTCTCTGTAGCCCTACAGTATACATAAACGACTGCAGAAACTAGGTGGGAAGTCGCGACAACAACGACCTTTGCATCCTCTCTTCTTCTTTGGGCACACCTCAACAAAGTTGAACAAACCAACCGCCAGAGTCCAGAGAACATAGAGCATGTGACTTTGGCTCCCGTAACATATCTTGTTGTCGCTCCGAAACCGCCTTCCATTCATGGGCGGTATAAGAGCCGAGCTGTTTCGGAGGCTTATGGCAATCTTACGTGGCGCCACTACCAGGCTTTGCCTGATATTGTTGTCGCAAGTTGTGATCCTGGCTACTTACCATCAGTTGCCAAAGGCGAGTCCGGTGTTGTATGCGTAAAATTTTGGCTGCATGTATGATCATTCTGTTAAAAGCGTTTAAATGCGATAGGCTTATAGGATGGTGGTGCTCTTAGTATGTGTGGTTCCTAGGGCAGGATGACCCTTGTCTTTCAGTTCCTGGGGTGGGTGATGCTTTCAGCTGAGGTGGTTCCTAGGGCAGGGCTTTGTATGGAAACAGATTATATCACACCATTGCTCTTCGTGACGCTGTGCGCGCTTCCCTTCAGCACCACTCGAGTACAAAGCCTTTGCATTGAGCTTTCTGGGTGACCAAGAAACAGAAAGCGCTGCTTCCTGCCCTTTCCACTCCTCGTTCTGCGCGCCCTTTCTCCGCCCCCTGCCTCTGCTCCTCTTTTCTTACCCATTCCGCCGCTCTCCGCTCCGTGCACTTACACGACATGCTCCTGCTCCTACCGTTCCTGCGTGCTGGGTCCGTAGCTCAGACAGCAGCGCACTCGGTTTCAACGCCGGTGACCGGGGCTGAAACCGAGGTTCAACCCTACCTTGGTTGACGTTGTTTTTTTCGATCGTTTAGCGTTTACGGACTAACCTTCCTAGACATTTCGTGCTTATGCAGCTCCTGAAGTTGGCTGGCCCTATAAAGTTACAGCTGTAAAATCACAGTCGAAGCTTGGGGTCATCACATCTTTTACCCACGCCGTCGACGTTAACAGTGTGGCATTACTCTTATTTCGGTCGATAAAAGCAGATTTTTTGTTGGGCTGGAGATGCAAGATATTAAAAAGAATGGTACCCCTGTCTGCTCCTGCGTTAGCACTGCAAAGTCAGATTTAAAATTAAAAAAAAGATAAGGTAAACGTGTTTTTTTTAATACCAATTAGAACAGGAAACCTATCTAGTGAGACTTCAGGCACAGGACTGGCCTGATCAGTAATGTTTATTGGCAGAGTGAATCCTTTTTAAGACGTCATAGTGAGTGCTTAGCCAATCGTTGAAAGCCAACAACGGCGGCACTTTTCGTCGCGTACGTCACTAATAGAACGCTGAAAACGCTAGTTGCAGGTTTCGGTGACAATAGTATAGATGCCGCCGCCATGCGAAGAAACAGTTGCCTAAACATCTGTTGCGCCCCCCCCCCCCTCCCTTAGTGCTTAACCCTGCGGCTGCCGAGGGCAAGGCTGATGAGTAAAAACAGTGCGGCGTAAGGACAGCGAGGAAAAATAAGTACGTTGCAAAGAAGAGGTATATGCCTATTTATTTTTTAGTGTTTTTTTTTCTTCCTTGGGTAGAGGTTTGCTGCTGAAATTGAAAACGTGGGCTAGCTGGCGCTAGCCGCCGCCCGACTAAAAGGATTCAGCCGCATGCATCCATTCATCCTTTCTGGAGCCGCGTCGTGCCCGTTAGATGAAAGGCCGTTGCCAAACGCATTCAGCTCTCGCAACGCATGGCGACACAAGCACAATGGCTGCCGGACCTGCAACGTTTAATCTCGGCCTTCCTCCTACTTTGTAGGCTAGACGCGACTCGTCGCCATCACGACGGCGTTGACGCAACGTTCGGGATAAGCGCTGTGTGTCGCCTAGGCGTAACCAGGTGAACGAACAGCGTGAGACTGATCAAAACAACGCTAAGCGTTCCAGAACCTCGGATTCCTAAGACGTTCTGAATTGCTTCGTCGGCACCATTGAAGCAAATGCGAAATTGCATGACGATTCGTTCACGTGTGAAACATGCAACTTACGGGAGTGGAACATTTCCTTTCTGTCGTGTCTGCGTGTCGCTCAGACTTTTATGTGTAACACGTCAGACGTACCGCGTTGCTAGGATGTCGTTCTTTTTTTTTTTTCTCGTTTTGGTAAGAAATTGTTTTTCTGACGAAAGGAACCAGTTTTTGACAAAAGAAACCACTAACTTAATTTTGTCACTTTTTTGTCGGAGTAACTAGAACGGCACCTCGTTCCGTGTTTTTGGTTTCGTTTTAATAACGTGTACAATACCAACCAATGCATCGACTTAACTCACATTCTTGCTTTGGAGCCTTAAACCCAAAGGAGAATGAACGGCGTATAGCAACGCGGGTGGTGCACGAAAGCACCCGATGTCCAAAGCCCCGTTTCCCGTTGCACAACGGGAGGACGATCCGTGGATTCATGTTTCTGTATAAGATCGTAAATGATACAATTTATTCTCCAGCGCTACTAAGTCGCGTCTACTTGAGCGTTCCTCGCAATTTGAGTGACCTTTACTCTTCATTTTATCCTTTTAATTTATAGCACTCAGAGTCAGCACCCAAGACACACTTCAATGGATATATAATCATTTAGAACAGATTTGTGGGAATGTTAGCCTAGATATTTTTGATGAATAGCGTAAATTTAGAAAGTGTATTGCCACCATTGTTTTGTCTGAACTTCAAATTTTTGTATCGTGCCCGAACAATTTACTACTATCTGACACTGAAAAGTGCACCACTAAGGATGCTTCAAGCTGTTCGTGGGACACTCAAAATAAATAAATATATAAATTTCCCGTAGAAAATGACCTGCACATTTTACCCCGTTTTCGAAAACACCAGTTTCACATGCCGACGCCTCAATACCCCCGTGTCAATAGCCCAGGTACTCGACGTGCCTTTAAATGTTTGAAAGCATGAAATGCTTGTTAACGTTACAACCCCCCCCTCCCCTTTAAATTTTGTCCGTCCGTCTGTCCGTGGATTTCCCACTAAATTTAGCGGGAAATTGATTTTACGGGACCTATACACGAATTCAGTTTCCCCACTAAATTGTGCGGGAAATGTGATGTAACGTGACGTGGCGTCACGGTACCTACAAACCAATTCAGTTTCCTCACTAAATTTCGCGGGGAAATTGATGTCTCATGGCCTATACACCGATTCAGTTTACCCGCTAAATATGGCGGAAAAATTGATGTCACGTGATCTATACACCAACTCAGTTTCCGTGTTAATTTTGGCGAGAAATCTAATGCCACGTGACCTGTACACCAATTCAGTTTTCCTGCTAAATTTGGCGGTAAAATTGATGTCACGTAACCTACACAACAATTCAGTTTTGCTGGGAAATTGATGTCCCGTCTCTTGACGTAATGTGACCTATACACCAATTCAGCTTTCCTGATATTTGTGGCGGTGAAATTGATGTCACGAGACCTGACACACATTCAGTTTCCACGCTAAAATTTGCAGCAAAATTGCATGTCACGTGATCTATACACCAACTCAGTTTCCCTGTTAATTTTGGCGGGAAATCTAATGTCACGTATGACCTGTACATCAATTCCAGTTTTCCTGCTAAATTCGGCGGTAAAATTAATGTCACGTAACCTACACAACAATTCAGTTTTGCTGGGAAATTGATGTCCCGTCTCTTGACGTAATGTGACCTATACACCAATTCAGCTTTCCTGATATTTGTGGCGGTGAAATTGATGTCACGTGACCTGACACACATTCAGTTTCCACGCTAAAATTGCTGCAAAATTGATGTCACGTGATCTATACACCAACTCAGTTTCCCTGTTAATTTTGGCGGGAAATCTAATGTCACGTGACCTGTACATCAATTCAGTTTTCCTGCTAAATTTGGCGGTAAAATTGATGTCACGTAACCTACACAACAATTCAGTTTTGCTGGGAAATTGATGTCCCGTCTCTTGACGTAATGTGACCTATACACCAATTCATCTTTCCTGATATTTGTGGCGGTGAAATTGATGTCACGTGACCTGACACACATTCAGTTTCCACGCTAAAATTTGCAGCAAAATTGATGTCACGTGATCTATACACCAACTCAGTTTCCCTGTTAATTTTGGCGGGAAATCTAATGTCACGTGACCTGTACATCAATTCAGTTTTCCTGCTAAATTTGGCGGTAAAATTGATGTCACGTAACCTACACAACAATTCAGTTTTGCTGGGAAATTGATGTCCCGTCTCTTGACGTAATGTGACCTATACACCAATTCAGCTTTCCTGATATTTGTGGCGGTGAAATTGATGTCACGTGACCTGACACACATTCAGTTTCCACGCTAAAATTTGCAGCAAAATTGATGTCACGTGATCTATACACCAACTCAGTTTTCCTGTTAATTTTGGCGGGAAATCTAATGTCACGTGACCTGTACATCAATTCAGTTTTCCTGCTAAATTTGGCGGTAAAATTGATGTCACGTAACCTACACAACAATTCAGTTTTGCTGAGGAAATTGATGTCCCGTCTCTTGACGTAATGTGACCTATACACCAATTCAGCTTTCCTGATATTTGTGGCGGTGAAATTGATGTCACGTGACCTGACACACATTCAGTTTCCACGCTAAAATTTGCAGCAAAATTGATGTCACGTGACCCTACACACCAATTCAATTTCCCCGCTGAATTTGGCAGGAAAATTGATGTCCATTACCTATACACCAATTCAGTTTTGTTGGGACATTGATGTCCCGTGACTTGACGTAACGTGACTTATACACCCATTCAATTTTCCTGCTAAATTTGGCGGTGAAATTGATGTCACGTGACCTATACACCCATTCAGTTCCCCGCTAAATTTGGCAGGAAAATTGATGTTACGCGACCCTACACACCAATTCCATTTCCCCGCTAAATTTGGCAGGAAAATTGATGTCACGTGACTTATACACCAATTCAGTTTTGTTCGGAAATTGATGTCCCGTCTCTTGACGTAATGTGACCTATGCACCAATTTAGTTTTCCTGCTAAATTTGGGGGTGAAATGTAACCTGACGTCACGTGAACTATACATAATTATAGTTTCCCCGCTGAATATTCGCGACTCCAGCGACCTATAGGGGGCGCCACCACCAAACGAACATGGCGGCTGAGTCCAGGTCGCGTCGGCTCGGCCAGGCCGCCTGAACGGGTGGCGCATTCAATTTAACAGACTTTCTTTTGTTTAATGCACTATTTTATAGGTATTTGAACTGATACGGTTAACTGTAGCCGGTGCACATAAACTTGCAGAGCATAGTTTTCTTTTCCCGGTGATTTTTGTTCTTTTAATGTCAAACTTTTGTTTCGGAGATTTCGTTCAAAACCGAAACTATGAGCTCCGGAGAGACGGAAATAGGCTCTAGTCAGTTTTGATCATCTAAGGAAAGCGGCGGTGACTACAGAATTGTTCCACCGAGAGTAATTTTCAGTTAACTCGCATGCCTCGATCATGCGATTTTTCTGTCCGCCAAATCGAGCTTTTGTTCGTATACGCCTTTAAGAAACAGCTCCAGTCGTCTCCTCGGTCAACAACACAGGCTGCAGGAAAATTACGAAAATTAAGCAAGCGCTTCTTGAGCCAAGGAGCATGTTAACCCGCTGGCGCCCTACTGAGCAGCTTATACTCGTATTTCAATTCAGGTCTTAGTAGCAATCGAGAAGTCATTTTGACTTACTATGCCCCACTAAGGCGATATTAGTATATTCTCCGGGTTGAAATATGAGCTTAGTTGACTAGCTATTAGGTGAACTGCTGAATAAAAGTATATTTGACAGACAGAGAGATACTGCTTAAACTTAGCCAAATAGTTCTAGCCGGTAGCACGGAGACGAATGCGGACAAACTGAAGGGAGTCTTCAACGGAGATTCACGCAGAACCTCTCTGCATTGAACTTGACCTCGAAACCTGAACGGAGAAAATTAGTATTTTTGTGGCCGGTCAACCTGAGCAATGTAGACGTATATTGCTGCTGGCTTCGACGAGGGTGTAATATAAGTATTGGAGGCGCGATAGATCATAATGCCGTGACAGCTTCTAACTTTGCGAGACGCGTCCCCACCTTTCGAAAGCAGATAATTTTCCTCATTAATCATATGCAGCGAGCAGGTTTTCCTGAATCAAGTAATTGCGAAATCAGCCCAACTCCTTCAGTGTGGTCCAGAGGCGTTTTCGGCGAAAAGCAGCCAAGATGAATAGCCTACGCACCGACCGGCATGAGCGGCTCAAACTTGAAGCTAATCGAACACAACCAAACTCAAGAAAAGCAGCTATCGAACCTTCGCATTCACTTGACTGCAACATTGGTGTTCCCTCCAGTGAAACACCTCGTCTGTCGTCCTCAGTCCACTGTTCTACATCCTTATAAAGAAACCACTTATCAGTTACCAAGTGGTCGTCATTTTGAATGTGATTCGAGACAGACAAGAAATCAAAACGTTTTTCCGTGATTCCTCCCCATCCAAGAAATCGAAAGCACGCGTCCGTGTGTTGTGGAGTAAACGGGCTTTCAAACACGTGATGGAAGGAAACAATCTACTGAGGCTTCACCACACTAATGAACACTCAGGCAAAGTTCGACAAATTACATTGTTAGCCACCGCGCCGACAACACGTGTCCGCGAAAGCCACCAGAGACGAGACGCGGAGGGGCGCGGATCGACCTGGTCTGGCTGGTTCCCGGTTTTCCCGCTTGGTGGCGTCCGTTTTGCTGGTGTCGCGAATAGCGGTAAAATTGAAAATTCGAAGTGCTATAAATCATTTCATGGATTATAGGACTGTGGTGGTAAAGGTCGCTGCCATTAGTTTTCACTATTCGTTTCTCACCAGTGTCTAATAACATAGCTTCACATGTGCTGGTATTCGCTCGCGTACAAATATATATTCGATTTTTTCAGCGTACTTTTGATGCGTTTTATTTAATCATATATATGATAAAACGGAAATCTCAACATGCCTTTAGACTTATTTATTTGCAAAACATATTTACAATCTTCACATGGTTACAGGCTTGATACGTCTAGATGCCACCAAAGTTCCTTTAGTTGGATAGCTGAGGCATTGATTTTCGGCATGCAGCCTCATCTTTCATAAGATGCAGAAAGATAAATATCGGAGGTGCATTTTCCCAAGCATGTGGTTTATCACCTCCAATTAAAAACTGACTCCTACCGTCCTTGTTGTTTTTCTATACACCGATGCATACGTTTTTAGATCACGCTCCTAGCGGCTTACTACAAGGCAATATTTCAGGCTTTTGGCACGAGCACCACGGTTCATGTGTTGATTTTATTGCAATAGTAAAACATTTATTCGAGTTTGAGCTTTGATCAACAGGTAGGCATCTAAGTGAACCAAACCGTACCTGGAAGCACATGTTTTTCTTCCATTGTAACTGTAGATCGGCAATTCATGGTCTGGAAATTATATTTAGCACTGTCGCAGCACCAAGCATAATCCAATTTTGCAAAGCCCGTCTTAAAAAAAAAATATATATATATATATATATATATATATATATATATATATATATATATATATATATATATATATATTTGCTATCTTTTCGTGTTCTTTACTTCACGTACCCCTTGTAGGCTGTGCAACTGTTCGTCGAAAGACGATTCGTAGCAGGTCAATTTGTGGCAGGGAAGTTCGTAGGGAAATTCGTCGCGGTGACAGTTCGTCATACTATTAAACAAAAACTATTTTTCCGTGCCAATTGTTTTTTGTGACTAGCATAGTGCACTTAAATGAGAGAAGAAAAACTCCGGTTAGGCTCTATTTACATTATTGTTTGGAGTCTCTTTTAGTAGCTGGTTGAATCTCTGTTACTTTCGCAATAGACGGTGTCTGGTTTTCCGGGACTCAGACATGATCCGGGTACGAGTCGTCCCGGTAACTAATCGGAAGACATCGGCAAATATGCATGTTTGTCCAAACGAGTTTATTCATAAATGGTCACTCTACCGTATACGTACATCTACGTACTCATAGTGAAATGTTTCGGGCGCACGCCTCGAAGATGTCTGTGCCGTCGGTCCCGTCGTAGCGTCCAAGAATTGCTTGAAGGTGCTCGTCCGTTCCTTGTTGCTTCCTCGACCAGTGGCGGATCCAAGGGGGGGGGGCGACGGGGGCGGCCGCCCCCCCCCCCAAACAAAGTCGACCCCCTCCCTCCCCCTTCTCGGAGGGAAATTTGACATGAGTGGACCCCCTTGCACAAGAAAGAATGGGAGAATAGTATCCTTAAAAATTTTCCGCCCCCCCCCCCCCCCAAAACGGAGTTCTGGATCCGCCCCTGTCCTCGACACCATTGTCGAGACGACTCCGCATGCGGCTTGGCTTGACTTCGTTTCGGTCATTGCCTGCTCTTTCTTGAGTCACCTCAGGAACACCAAAATATTCGGTGATGCACAAACGGCGTGCTGCCCGAAACATTTCACCATTCATAGATGTATCTATAGACGTTTGGAAGTACGGCCTCTGGGCGCCGAAAACTTGCTGCTTGTTTGCGTAGATCGTCTGATGGTCAAGCATTGCTGAGGTCGTAGGTACGCCTCAGCATTGTCAGCAATGCTTGACTATGAGAGGATCCACCCACACCGGCAGCAAGATGGCGGAGCCCAGAGTCCGCACTTGCAAATGTTTATAGGGTAGAGAGACCATCTGTAAATAAATTAGTTTTTGACAAAGTTGCATATTTTCCGCTGTCTTCCAATTAGTTCCTGGAGCCGTACCCGGATTGTGTCGGAGTCATTGGAAACGAGCTAGCGTCTATTGCCAAAGTAACGGCGTTTCAACCAGCTGTAATAAGAGACTCCAAACGTTTCTGTCAATAAGGCCTCACCTGAGGTTTTCAACTTGGGAGAAATATGCTGGGCACGAGGAAAATGACGCGGAGAAATAAAGGTCTTTCACTAGTGTGACGAACTGTCACTGCGACGAATTGCACTATGTCGAAATGCTCTATGTTTCGAAATGCGCTGATATCAATTGACCTGCTTCGAATTGCCTTCCGATATACGGCCCGTAGCCCTAATACGGAAATCACCAACCACGCATCGCTTGAATGGTATTTATTACAAGACATCTAACAGAAAAAAAAAGATTCTTTATGTAGCTGTTGACCTTTCTTCCTTCTTTACGCGTTTGCTTATCTTCCTCCTTTGTCTGGCTTCATACAAGCATACAAAGGACGCTCCACACTTGAACGGGAGGGTTGTATGAGGTCTTTCTGAACATAGCAGTAGTTTTTGCAGGTAGTTCTTGCATCACGCCATGTGCCAGACATTCAGAAAGGTCATTGCCACACGCCGGCAAGTCTCGTTGGAGAAAAACAACTGAACTTTAGAAGCACCCTAGACAAGGCTTGCCCAGACAAGTACACAAAAGGTACGAACTTCGTCCATCCTTTACACCCTATTGTCTGTTTCAAATTGGTTCATATATTTTTTTTTCTCTAACGCCCTTTCCGGTGACCCAGGCACCAAAAACAAAAGGCGGAAGCTTGCAAGATCCGGATGCAACGTGACCTCTCCGAGAAGGGACCATTTCGAGTTCCTAACAAAACAATAAAAAAGAAAGAAAACATTGACAAGCAACAAAAACAGGGTGGGCATCTCTCCCGGCCAGCAGTGATGTTCGACCTGACGCCTGTCTATTGCTGTGCTGTGCTAAAAATCAGCTACTCGCTCATTCCGTCAGTTTCCAGTGTCTATCTTAGAAAGAACATCAATGTGAGTACTTTAATATTCTTGCAACGTCTATATTTTTATGCGCAGGCATGACGATTCTGACAGACCCGGCAGTGACTGTTCCCGGCAGCGCCTCTTTCCATCAATGTGTCAATGCAATCTAAAAAAGCCCTTGCGTCTACTTAACCGCACAACACTGGAGAGCTAATCACCGCAACTTACAAAGGCAGCTCAGCAAATGACGATGCCGAAACGTTTAGACCAAAAAATGCAGTCTGAGTTGTGAGACTAAGCAATGCAAGCGTGCCGTTTTGCATTGCTTAATGTCACAACTCAGACTGCGTTTTTTGGTCTAAACATATGTTTCGGCATCGTCATTCGCTGAGCCGCCTCCGTAAGTTGCGGTGATTGGCTTCTCGAGTGGTGTGCGTGAAAGTAGACGCACGGGCTTTTTTTAGAGTGTTGTGCGCGAATAGAGCATAGCCATGAACACGTTTAAAACGTAAGAAAACTTTAATAACGCTTAACTTTTGAACGCAGGTACTGTTTCAAAGCAACGACGCCTCATGGCAATAGTAACGAGATACTTTTGAGTTACAATAACCCGCCACTTGCGATCCTCAGAGACGAGTAACGTACTTAGTTACACCTTTAACGACCAAATAGTAATGGTATTTAGTTACTTGTATTTATTAACAGTTACATATGTCCGGTGTCGCTAACAACAAAAAAATAAAAATACAAACTACATTGTCTGTTTTCAACTAAAGGCTGGGCGCGACGCAGTCTGTCGTTTGCAAGCACTCCAGAAAAAGTGATGGTCAGCACAGTTTATATATAACACGTGCTTCAGAAGTGATATTAAGAGTCACTACACTAATTGACTGACTTAAGATCATGCTAGGGTTGGTACCGTCGGCCGCGAAATAGAGAAATGTTCGGTTGTTTCGTGTTCGTCGCGGGGAGATCGTTAAATCGCAGACACTCTGGTCCCACAACATGCAACAGAAGCGGAGTTTCGCTGCATCGACACGATGACAGAATTATCTCCGGACACGCCTCACGCACGATCGGAACATGTCTGCTTGATTACTTCAAATATGTGTGCAGGCAGTTTTTTTTTTTTGTGTGTGTGATCAATGTAACACGACCGTTGTAGAAGAAAGAAGCACGCCTCAGACAGTAGAGAGTTTTAGGGAACCGTTGTTGCACTTCCGATGTGGTATGATGAACCATCCGGTACGAACTGCGCATGCGCTGAACCCGCGGAAGACTCTCCCATGCGCAGTTTGTACCGGAGGGCCCATAACGTACCCTATCGGGTGTGTAAAAACGGTTCCCTAAAACTCCCCAGTGTCTGCAGACTTTCCTTTTGTTTCGTACATTAGTAGCATCACCGCGGCTTCAGGGGAACTCGAGTGTTCAACACTTTAGCATCTACACGTGCAAACTTCGCGCGCTGTCTGACGCACGCAGTCCCCACGTGTCACTGAGAGACGTTGAGATACCCTCACTTCAGGTTTGAAGGTTGATTGTCTAGGCGAGGCGTCCAAACTGCTTGGCGCCGATACGTCAGCACTCTTTTCAAATATGTTGGCGCCACTATTTAAAAAAAAACAAAAAAAAACATGTAGTTTGTTTGAAAAAAAAAAACCCTGATTTTGAGTTACAGTGCACACGTGTTCATTATCCCGCGCATCCACAACGCTTTCACTGCATTCCAAAGGCCTTTGACTGCGCGTGCGACGCACTGTTATCAAACGCAAAATATCTCGGGGCGGAACGGGGGTCCTGAAACAGGGTACCGGACATTTCATCGAATGAGTGGACCTTTCATTGAACGCCGATTCATCGAACACCTTTTAATCGACTCGCTTGACTCCTTTTCATCGAATTTTACTTCACCGAAGTTTAATTGGAGCATTAAAATTCGTTTTGTATCATTTACTCTCTCTCGTCTGAGTTGTTTCGACTCTGCTGTCGAATCACCAGAAATAAAATTACTACCCTGGTCACTATTTCACCAAAAATTTGATTACTGAATCATAGAACATAACAAAACTTGAGTTTGTAGTAATTAGTGTGCTTTGTTTCCAGGTAAGATAAGCGGCTGTATTCCACCAGATACTTTCTTTCCTATTTGTTCAAGCCTAAAAGAAAGACCCGGAAGGACTAACTATTCTTCACTACGCCTTTTTTTAAATGTATCTGTTTACTTGATTTTTCATTATATCCTAGGAGAATAGCTTGCTTTCTAAGAACAGAGGTTGAAAAGCCGGTAAGTCCACGATTCTGCCGATGACGAATAATAAAACAAAGACGACACGCCTTTTTTTCTGTTTTATGCGACATGGATACATGTCATTGCTCCAAGGACGACTTTCGGCTTGAAACAGAATACGTCTCTTCTAGAACGTGGATACACCTTGAAGGACATACCTTCGTCAGAGCTTCCGATGATCGCAAGTTTCATAAAATGTCAAGGCGGTGTTCCCGTTTATTATTGGCTACATTAGCAGCACAGGTCATCAGTTACTATGAAAACAAAAAGGTGTAGTGGAGAAAATAGGTTTTATGATTAGTTCCTCTCTCTATCGGAAAAAATAAGGTCTGCCAATTCTTCTGGTTAAGACACCTATTTCCTAGATCCAAGATTACTGCTGCTTAACTTGGCGGTGTTCGATCAAACGCCTTCGATGAAACGGCGTTCGATGAAATGGCTTTCGATAAAATGGCGTTCGATGAAATGACGTTCGATAAATGTCCGGACCCACGTGAAACAATATCCGGTTGGAATGTTTATGACTTTTCATAGGCGTACTCTGCACAGATCGCCACTGCTTCAAAAGCTTCTTTGTCGCGGTGAAATTGCGAGGATTAAAGGAAACCATTTCTTTAATTCTTTGCCTTCGCAAAGCTTGATTGTGGGATCGAAGCCACACACCTGACGACAGTCGAGCGCGGCTGATGGATTGGACACGAGAACTGCGCGGGCACTAAACTTCGGATCGTAACAATGAACGCCTCAGTGGACACTCGGGTACTGGCTCGTGTCCAACCACTGCGGTGATGAGAATTTAATAGCCGAACTCTTACAGTGCCTGAAGCTCATCACGCGTTTCCTACTTTTGCCGACCCCAGCGCTATGATTAACGTTGGCGGCATAGGATACACGCCAGGCGACGTGGCCAACTTGTTCTGGCTCTGATTTAAGGGAATGAACGATGCTCATATTTCTCGATTTTAATAGGCAACTTCCATTGCCTAAAAAAATACAAGGCAAGTATATTTGGTTATTAATTAACGTTAGGGAGTGATTCTAAGTAGTATTTAGCAAAAGTAGAAAAATCGTTCCATGGGTCTTTTATAGGGACCATTACATTAATTCTAGGCTGGAATAAGTGATTTCAGATTGGGACCTAACTCATCGCAGATTGTTTAGTGGTTTAAAAAAATTAGTACTCGAGGGTAGAGAACCTGTTTTGCGGTGCGAAATTTTGAAAACGTAGCGATTTCTTACTTCCTTTCCTCGAAAGTTCTTCGCCTTCATTCTCTTTTCTTCAAAACTGCGGATGCATCACTGTGATGCATCCGCGGTACCCAGGCACATCAGCCGAAAAAGAGCTCATGCATTGTATGTACACGATTACTGCGGCACTCGGACGTATGCGCTCCTCAACTATCAACTATTATTCCGTCGACGAATATTGGGATTCGCGTTCATGACCAACGAGGTGCCGTCACGGCACTTGTCATCACTTGCGAATCACACGTTCCATTGTGTGCTTAAAAAGCACGACGGAAGTTCGGAGTCGTCGCATTCCGAAACCAACACCGTCAGAATTGACGATAAGACATTACTCATATTTACGTCGCTGAAAGCAAAATTCACCAGACTGGCCAGTCGTGAAAGGCCGAACATGTTGGCAGAAACGCTGGGAGGGCTTTCGCTGAAGCTCCACATTTATCGTCGATTGCATCAGACGCGAGGAACAAGGACGGCTGACCCCGCCGACCCTAAGACGGCTGGGAGAAGTTCCGGTTTCGGTAAAAGACTACGTCACGACCACGTGATTTTCTCCTTTCGTTTTTGATTCGAGGACGAAAGCTCTGGAAAAGGAAGTTGAACAATCATTTCATGGTCCCTTCAACCTGCCCCCGAAAATAGTTTTTTTTTCTTTTTTTGCTTTTTGAGAGTTTGCATTTTTTTCTACGTCCGACATATAAATGCTCTTCAGACGAATACCAACATAATATATATAGTTCGTCTGTCCTCATCCCCAGTCATGTATAATTTACAAATCCGTTATGGGGGACGAAACAAAAGCAAAACATTGCATCCTCGAATAAATAAAAAAAAGGAATTCGAATGAGCAAACAAAAATCAGTGGCAGTCGCGATTAAAAGGTGGACAGTTCCCGGTGGCGTGGCATTAACAAAACAACGCTTTACTCCATACCAAAAGCTCCGCAACCCCAAATATCAACGCCCGCATAAATAAAAAAAAAAATAAATAAATATATATATATATATTCCAAGAAATATTTGCCCTTATCGAGATGGTTTTCCAAAACGAGGAGAAAGTCACCAAAAAGTTGTTTACGGAAACGTAGACAACTCGTTTTGGAAGACCATCTCCGTAAGGGCAAATATCTTTTGGAATATATTTCTCTCGAGTGCCTTCTGTTTATCCCAGGTGCTGCTCCTATATATAGGAACAGCAACTTCCGCTGTTTGTTGTTTTTCACCGTGAGTTTTTCATTCGATATAAATATATATATATATATATATATATATATATATATATATATATTCCACGAAATATTTGCCCTTATCGAGATGGTTTTCCAAAACGAGGAGAAAGTCACCAAAAAGTTGTTTACGGAAACGTAGACAACTCGTTTTGGAAGACCATCTCCGTAAGGGCAAATATCTTTTGGAATATATTTCTCTCGAGTGCCTTCTGTTTATCCCAGGTGCTGCTCCTATATATAGGAACAGCAACTTCCGCTGTTTGTTGTTTTTCACCGTGAGTTTTTCATTCGATATATATATATATATATATATATATATATATATATATATATATATATATATATATTCCACGAAATATTTGCCCTTATCGAGATGGTTTTCCAAAACGAGGAGAAAGTCACCAAAAGGTTGTTTACGGAAACGTAGACAACTCGTTTTGGAAGACCATCTCCGTAAGGGCAAATATCTTTTGGAATATATTTCTCTCGAGTGCCTTCTGTTTATCCCAGGTGCTGCTCCTATATATAGGAACAGCAACTTCCGCTGTTTGTTGTTTTTCACCGTGAGTTTTTCATTCGATATATATATATATATATATATATATATTCCACGAAATATTTGCCCTTATCGAGATGGTTTTCCAAAACGAGGAGAAAGTCACCAAAAAGTTGTTTACGGAAACGTAGACAACTCGTTTTGGAAGACCATCTCCGTAAGGGCAAATATCTTTTGGAATATATTTCTCTCGAGTGCCTTCTGTTTATCCCAGGTGCTGCTCCTATATATAGGAACAGCAACTTCCGCTGTTTGTTGTTTTTCACCGTGAGTTTTTCATTCGATATATATATATATATATATATATATATATATATATTTTATTTCCACGAAATATTTGCCCTTATCGAGATGGTTTTCCAAAACGAGGAGAAAGTCACCAAAAAGTTGTTTACGGAAACGTAGACAACTCGTTTTGGAAGACCATCTCCGTAAGGGCAAATATCTTTTGGAATATATTTCTCTCGAGTGCCTTCTGTTTATCCCAGGTGCTGCTCCTATATATAGGAACAGCAACTTCCGCTGTTTGTTGTTTTTCACCGTGAGTTTTTCATCTCGATATATATATATATATATATATATATAGACCCACACACGCTGAACTCATCGCTACTGGTCATATTTACTTGTTCTTGATGGAGAGAACCGATTCGGCGGTGCAAACAGCGCAGCAAGAGGTACGCGTCCAGTAGGAAGGGCCCCACAATGGTGGTTGGTACGGCAATACATGCGATGGCAGTTTCTAGGGTAAAATACATAGAAAAAAATAATAGAACTCTAAAACAGGCAAGATGTAAGCGCCGAGGAAAACGCTCTCAAGCCTAAGGGTAGCTTTTGTCTGTTTCATTGATATGCTCGTGAAGGTTGAATTTTCATTCCATTTCATTTCATTTGTTAATCCTTAAGGGTCCTCTTTTGAGGGCATTCCATAAGGAGGGGGCAACACAAGACATTATACAAGAAATTAAAAAAAAACATAAAAAATACATAACAACGCACACTCATGCAAGGTGGTAGCTAGAAAAACCTAACTTGGTGTGGAAAAATACAACATGATGGAGCTTTTGAAAACCGCAGGGTCAGTTATTGTAATGAACGATTCTGGAACATTTTTCTAGTCCGCAATTGTGAGTGGGAGAGATGATTTGTTAAAGGCGTTCCTATAACCCGATATACGTTGAAAATTGTAAGAGTTATTGAGGCGACGAGATGACCGTGCGGGAGTGCGCAGGAATGAGCTTCGGACAGTGGGATGGCAGCGGTAAAGTTTATTGAGTAAGCAAAGGCGTGCAACCTTGCGGCGTAACTCCAGAGTTGATAAATTTAGGCTTGTTTTCATAGCAGAGACACTGTTTTTATATACATAGTTTGATAAAATGTAGCGGGCTGCTCGGTTTTGAATCGCTTCGAGTTGGGTGATCAAGTAATTTTGGTGCGGATTCCATATTGTACAAGCATATTCCAATTTTGGTCGAATGAAGGTTTCGTATGCAAGTTTCCCTAAGCTTTGGAGGAGCAGCATTCAGACAACGCCGGATGTAACCAAGGGTCCTTGTTGTGTCCGAAGAAATTGTGTTAATGTGATTAATCCATGTCATATCGGAAGTTAGTACGACACCGAGATATTTATACCTATCAACATCTCGTCGCCCAGCACATACTGGAAGGAGGAAGGGACTCTTTTACGAGAAAAGTGCATTAATTTGCATTTAGATTTATTTAGTGGCATCAACCAGTTGCATGTCAATGCGCCGATGTCAATGCGCCGAGAAACTGCAGGAGAGGAGGAGTTGAGAGCGCGAGGAGACGTCAGAACAACGAGCTCTGATTGGAACGATTAGTGGGTAGACATGAAGCTAGCTGCCTTTGTCCCCGCTGCACTTGTCGAACGCGTTTGAACGCCAGCGTCCGGCATTTGGCTTCGAGGCGCCATTCTATCGCGTTCGATGAGTGCAGTGGAGACAAAGTTCTAGCTAGCTTTAGGTCTACCCCCTAATCCTTCCAATCAGAGCTCGGCGTTCTGACGTCCCCTCGCGCTCTCAACTCCTCCTCTCCCTCAGTTTCTCAGCGCATAGGTGTCAATCCGAAGAAAATAAAGATTACCAACATTTTACGCAAAAAATGTCTAGTCACAGATTGTGCAACGGATTTTGAGTTGCGCTGTGTTTGTTCGTGAGCTTTTCTACGACAGTCACGTGGTTGGTGTGGCTATCGATCACGTGGCGTCACGCTGTCACGTCAGGGAGCCATTTAGCGTACAAAATAGAAGTCACGTGACCCATACACCAATTCAGCTTCCCCGCTAAATTTGGCGGGAAAGTGGCGTCCCGCGATGTCACCCGACGTCACGTGACCTATACACCCTGGGAAAATTGACGGCACGTGACCTATACGTCAACTCAATTTCCCCGCCAAATTAAGCGAGAAAATTCACGCGCATTGGCCAACACATCAATTCAATTTCGCCACTAAATTTAGCGGGAAAATATACGTCACGTGAAACGCCAATTCACTCACCGATTCACTCTAAGGCATTTCACGCATTATAGGACTTCGAAGGTACAGGTCGTTGCAAATTTTCTGCTCTACCTTTTTCGCCTTTATACACGAACTCATCTCTGTGACGTCACGGCGCGGTGGTGGCGCGTCGGTCGCTCTTCCGGTCTGGGGCTGTGGGCAGAAGTCCCCATACCAGACGTGTATTCCTGCGTTGCCTTGAAAGGAACCAGACAAAAGCCTGCCTTCTCGTCAAAACGCCGCGACTGGGGCCGTACCAAAAGTGTCGAGAAAGGTTTGGAGGTCAGTTTTCTCGGGCTCGGTTCGTCCGAGAATCTGGATATGTGCCGCGAAAAGGGAAAAGCAGACGCCGTCGGACAACGATTGCTTGGGCGGGAAGCACTTTGGGTTGAATTCACGGATACTTGTGGTCATCAGATTTATTTGTTTTGTTCCAACATGAACACCAGAAAACCGTCAAGTTGTGCGGACCACCTGCGGACTACGTTCAGTGCGTCTTCAAGTTCAAACGGCCGCCTGATTGTTCAAACTGTCGTCTGCTCTTTCTAACGTTTCTGCTTGTCGTCTGCTCTCTTAGACGACGCCGGTCCGTAGACCAAATGTTGGCCCGGTACTTGCGATAAGAAGTAGGTGCAGGCCTCAAAAGACTTAAATTCGAAGGTTGGTAAGCAGGTTCGATGTAAACGGTAGATACAAGGAGATGTTGATCATTGTTACCAGTGACCATCACCGACGTGTTATGCCTAATTCAGTTGGTCCGATTCTGCTTGCGATTTCCAGTATCGACGTCGACCATCTCAGCTACGGTTCACGCTTTTGCAGCCCGAGCGGCGTCGCGACTGAAAATTCCGAGCGAAATCTCATCATGAGAATCAGGCTTTAGCGTCGATTCTGCGGCGTCCACGCGGAATGAATCGCCACATGTCACGTTATTCACGCGAAGTTTTCCGGTATAACGAGCCTCGGTAATTTCGCTGACGCCGCTCAAGATAGTCAGACATCGCCAAGAAGATGTAGAACCAACAATTTGAACGCGAAAAAGGGCAGGGGGACTCACACTGACGCCGACAACATCGCATTTCAATGGTGTGTTTATGGACGACGGCGAACTTCTTGCCCACACCCCCATCGCGCATGCGCGGCGCCGGTGGCGTCCGCTAGGGGCGCTCCGGTTTCTTTGTAAACATGAGTTGGTGTATATTTAATTTGTTTTCTGTGTACAAATTGCGTGCCAGTGGGAAACAACACAATGGAAGTGGACAACTCCGAAGACGCATTCCGGGAACACCGAGATCACGCGCTTGTGCCCCCTTTCCTCACACTCCGAGAATATTAGTTCTTTTTAGTTTTTGGTCTAATTTCTGTTATCGCTATGATGCTCGTGCATGGAGACGGGAGCTCTTCCCATCATCTTATCGTTTCAAAGCGGTAATTCAACACGTGCACGTGGTGCCTGAAATCCGCAACGGACGTGGGAAATAAATTGCGCAAAATGACGCAACGCTAATGGGCCTCTTCTCAGGGTCCCCCGTGCTACACCGCACTGCATGTTAGTTAATGTACTTCACGCACGCACGGGCTCAAGGTGGCCTTTTTCTTTTACTGATACAGTAGCTGCGGTGCCCAAGAAGCATTATTGGAGAGTAGTACTTAATTGAAGATAACGAATAACTTGTCTCACGCATCAATGATTCAACAAATACATTGAACGGAGCACACCGTGGTTATACAGATGGTCACTCGCATGAATTGCTCGTATAACATACACTCTACAAAACCTTTGTTTCTGAAAGGTTCTTCGTCGCTTCAAGCACTCTTTCAGCTCGTGAAGAACGGTTCCACCTCAAGCGCTATCGCTCCAAGCTGCATTAGAAAGGCAACTGGGCGATGAAGACTCTTTCACAGTAAAAGAAAGAAAGGACCTTAAGAAAGCTTTTAAGCCGAGGTCAGCATTGTTCATAGCATCATACAAAAGACAGTTTGCAGACACGAGTCATCGCAGTATCCGAGATTCGAATGCCGCGTGCCAAGTTTCTCTTTTAAATCATTGCCGTGCGGAATTCGAAACACGTATCTCGTGGTGACTAGCGTTTGAATCTGCTTGCAGACTATCTTTTGTATGATATATAAGCAGTGGGAGCTGGCTTTAGAGGTTTTTCACGAAGAGCACTTTTAGGGGCTGCTTAAAATTACTTCTTATGGTGCAAAATATGGACGAACAGAAGAACCCCTAAGAGTTCTTCTACAACCACATTTGTTTTAGAGAGTATTCATGTTCAAATAAAGACCAACCCGTCTAATGTCTATTCCTAAACCAGGCAGAGAGCTGCCGAACGTTTACCTTCGAGACAGAAGCTGGCTGCATTGTTAAGAAAGTGGCGACCAGATGGCCTCTTCAACGAACTGCTCTTCGACCAGTTGGCCTATGACGGGTTGGTCTATTCGACCAGTTGGTCTTCGACGTGTTGTTCCTCGAGGAGATGGCTTTCGCCGAGTTGGCTTAGACCCGCCTAAAGAAGATCACCGAAATACAGTGAGGTCTTCAAAATAAATAGACACCGAAAAAAATCCGCCGATTTCCCTTATTAATAAACACCGGCGATTCCACGGCCTTGCTATAACATATAAATTAATGTACGCTGGAACTCAGCTGACGCTATCGTTATATATTAAAGGAGACAACAACCAGTTGAAAATTGACTTCCGGTGGGTTGGTACTTTTAAATATTATGGTGTTTCGTGTTTTTTTTGTTTTTTTTTTCATCAGCTTAAAATTTATTGAGGCGATGATAAAACCACAAAGGTTGAGAACTGAGACATATACACCTATCCACACTTAGGCTGTATATCTTCCAGTGTTTATTTATAAGGAAAATCGGGCAGATCCTTTTAGAGTTTATTATTTCTTCATGTATCGGCATATTATTTTGTTATTTTTTTTATAAATGCTAAAACCGTTATTCTCGGTGAAAAAATTTCACAAAAAGATGTGATCTGAAGATTAAAAGGAGAGGGTTTTGACAAAAAAAAACTTTCCTAGCAGGAGTAAAATTCGCCGATAATCGGTGTTATGTCGGTTTTTACCCGATTGTGTGTCGTTTTGACACCAACGAATGTTTATCAGTCTTTCCTCGTTTTTAATCGATTTTGTATTCGCGACACCCTCAACGATGTATCGGTGTTTTTCGGCCAGAAAGTCTACGGCCTATCTGCATACCTATAAACAGAGGTAAAAAGGCGCGCCGCGAGTCACACCCTCTCCTCCGCGTGCATCATCCTACAGAGCTTTCAATACGCAACCGTTACGCAAAAAATAAAAAGATCGGCGATGCCCCGAGCGTGAAGGTCGTTCCCACGGGCAGCTTGATTCAGCGACCGCGGGCAACGTGACCATGGTATTGCACGTCCGATGCGCTTTCGAACGTAGAACAACGGGAACCGAAGTTGCCGTTTCCCTCTCCCCGCTAAAAAGAGCATGTCGCAATTTTTTAGGGCCTTCCTGATGTCGCTCTCTCCCGGCGGATATAAACCAGCCCCCATCTATAGAGCACACCGTTACATCCCTCGAACAATCCTCATTGTGAACGGTGTTACTGGATTATCAGTTCCCGTCCACGAGTCTGTGAGACTTCGGTTGAGTTGGTAAACGACTTCGGGTATCGGCGCTTCTTGGAGTTACTATCTCAGGTGCGACCTGCTGCGTCTTCGATCTTCAAGGTGGGACCTTTTTCTTTCTTTTATTTTTGTATTTTGTTTTCGTTTTATGAATGCTAAGATCGTGGAAGACATCATAGACTTTTCCAACGTTTGCGAACCTATACAGGCCGGTGTGCGACCTTTACAGCCCAACATGCGTGTGTTCGGGACTTCCAAAAGCGAGCAAATTACACGCGGCACATGCACCAACCCCATCTACGGCACCGGTCAGAATTCCTTTTCTAAAATGGTCTATGGTCACTGACAGAATTAGAACGGCAGTGAGATTGTTGGATTCTCCCGCCTCCAGAGCGAGCTTGCTACTTTCGATAGTGCTTCGGCGTCTCCCGGGCCTCGAGCGTGCACAGTCAGCCAAATCTCGACTAAAGGTAATGACTCCTAGAACACCACACCTTATATATATATATATATATATATATATAAGGTGTGGTCGCGCAAAAGAACTGCAGGCTCGCTAGCGTTCAGAGAATCAAAAACGTTAGCACTCCAGAAATCTGCATACAAGCGTAAGCCTGGTCCTGAACTAGCGAGGATCTAAACGCCCTGTTAGGACGCGCGTGGGGATGAAGGCATCTTAGAAGTCACCGTCTTCTTTTTCTCTCGTGACCTCCCGTCAAGGACCCCGAGTTCACTGCTCTCAGCACTCGCCTTAATTCGAGGTCCCCTGGTACGTGGTTCTGCAGCCACAGCTTTAGAGTCGCCCTAACCGAACGAGACGCGAAATGTATCCTGACCTTGCCCCACATCAACCCAAGCGGGACCCCCATCCGGGGACGGCGGTGGGACTCAGCTCCGCTTGAGTTAAAACCAAAATGTGGTGCCTCCGTATTTTTTGTTTTGTTTTGTTTTTTTGTTTCCGCCAACCTTGCTTTTTGCTGGAACTTTCATTGCGAGAGCGATATAGTGGAACGGAAGGTTGGCCGTAGAAAGTTTCATCTTTAACGTAAGTGGATCCTGAGTTCGGATAAGCTGAGGCCAGAGTTCTTTTCACAACCATAGCCAGCAAAATCAAAAACCGGTTAGGAATACAGTGCAGCAAAAGCGCTTTCGTGTAGCCCAACCGATGCTCTATTGAGTAAGGCAAAACATAAAATTGCGTTTTTTTATATTTTTTTAAATATATGAACCTTACAATACGGGTGAAGAATAATGAAGAGTTTCAGAATAGGGGGTCCCAATACCATGGGACCCTAGAGCAGCTTATGACGTCGTATTGCGCATGCGCAGTGTGACGTCCCAAGCTGTAATGGTGCCTTTGGAACCTCCACACTAAAGCTTTCTCTTTCGGATAAAACGAGACAATTCGTATAGCTTTATTTTTTTTAAAATTAGAACTTAATACGCCCCTAAAAATATTATTCATACTATAAGCTCCATTTATTAGTACTCTAGTAGAAATTGACCCCTCTATTTGCCTACAAGCTGCTTGATCTGTATTATTTTATACAAATTAACGCGTGAAGAATGTGTCTGCAGCACTCAAATTTCGCAGACTCCCGTATTTTCATATCCTTACAGAACATTTTCTGAGCCAATATATTTTTTGTAGTATTAACAAACAACGACGATCAAACTGAAGTGTTAAATCTTTTCTATATTATTGCTCACTGCCAGCTGCTTATCGAGCCTTGCTTTGAAAGATCTGAAACACCCACCTGAAGGCAAATATTGCATGCACGCCGGGGAAGCGGGGAGGGGGTTACTAGTCATTGCTAAACATGACCGATGATCCGCGCCTGTTTTGCTTGGTAAGGCAGCAATTAGCATTAAGCAGATTCTAGTAACACTGTCCAAGAGATGTAGATGCTGACACGAAAGGTAGGACTATACGAAGTGCGGTTACGACATTGCGGACAACAACTTTGATGTAAGATCATTGTCACCGGTTCCTTCCCCTTCCTTCTCTCTCTTCGTCCTTCATGCAGATTACTACGATGATTAAGCAATTTCATACCTAACGAAGCCTAGCCAGTCTGTGCACGCGGTCGACGATAATGGCCGGATATGTCGAAATGTCGGAGAAAACGAATGCAGAGTCCCTGGAGGACTCTGCATTGCCTCGGCTTGTAGCAGCGTTGAAACTATAATAACTGACAGCTTAAAAATGCAAAGCGTGCCAAGTCTGGAGCATCTAAATGAACTAACTGTGAGCCCAATAGGCCACTCCTTGCGTTCTTTAAGCTGTCAGTGGGCATAGCTGTCCCGTAGTAGCGCGGCCCCTTTTTAACTCGATTTTAGTGAAACAATCGATCGTTCGTTAAATGTAACTTGTTCTAAAGCACATACCACGCGGTGATGCGTAGCCTTCCGCAATGTGGCGGTAACCGTTCGTCACGCGAGAACGTAATTCGCTGATTCGGTTAGTCGGCAGTTAGTACAGGCACTACAATACATTCTCCGGCAAATGCGGCTAAAATGTGTGATACCACTCCGCAAATGCTCTGGGGGTGGAGGGATCATCTCTTCGCCGGACGAAATAAGTTTTTTTTTTTTTCGTTTTTCGTGTTGATTTTGTATTAAAAAAGTAAACTGGTCGAGAAAAGAAAAGACGAAAATGTTATTTTGTTTTGACTTAGTTATTTACAGACGCCGATTAGAGACGAGTGGAGATGAGAACACATGTTGGCGAGACAAGTGCTAGACTATACTCCGTGTCACTAGTTGTGTGCAGTGTAGGCGAAAGCAACGTCAGTCAAAGAGCGAAAGGGCGAGCACTAAGCAGGCAGGAACAGGAGAGAAGGGCAATGGAGGGCGAAGGGAGAAAGGGAGAGCACAAAGAACGACACCGAGTATAGGAAGGGGAGCAGTGCGCGCACACGCGAATGACGCACATGACATATGGTACAACGAGACGAGGGAGGGGGGGAGGGAGTGAGGGAGAGGCGTGCTTTCCATGGATGTTCATGTTGCACCTGCGTCGCAATATCAGCCGCCAGCCTGAGCCGCTGTTTCTGGTATATGCCCCCGCTGTGTATGCAAGTCTGCCTATCGGCTCAAGTAGGAGCAGGCTGACAACTAAAATGGTGCGTCGTTCTTTTGTTTAACGAGCCCGAGTCTACTTGGACTAACGTTTCATTGTGGTCACTGAGACCTTAATAAACGCAGTGCGTGGCGAGCCCCCGGCATCTTATATATTCTTCGGCAGGCTATGAGATTGCGCGAAGCCACCCCTCCCCCCGTCGTCGATTGCTGCATCAACCAATAATAATTTCGAAGGGCGAATAACGAAGCCAGAAGAGCGAACGCAAGAAGCCACACCCTGCGGTTCTTAAGGTCTCCGTGACTATTGCTCCCTGGCTCGTGAAATTTTATTTTCTAAATAACTAAGTTTGAGGGCATAACCTATACTACGTTTCACTGAGTCGAAAATGAAGTGTCGCTCGTTGCGAAGAGTCTACTATGTGAAGCGCAAGCTCGTCTGCTTTTTCGCAGGGGTTGCGGTGATGTCAGAACGCCAAGCTGTAGTTGGCAGAATAGTGGGTAGACCTCCAAGGCCGCTTGCGCCGCTAGCCTTGAAGGTTTACCCACTATCCTTCCAACCAGAGCCAATCAGAGCTCGGCGTTCTGACGTCATTGCGACCCCTGCAAAAGAAGCAGAAGAGCTTGAGTTCCGCATACCTTCCATTTTTAGTCCGACGGCAGTCAACGCCGCAATCCGAAAGAGTTTAACAAGCCGCGCTAAAAGTGCATAGCCACGGCGTCCGTCGTTTTTTGTGCGTGTTCCATATCACCGGCTAAAAAACAATCAAGAACGGAAAGAAAGCCCAGGATCACGTATTCAATGATTGCTTTAGCCGGTGACATCAAACGCACGAGGACGACGAGCACAGTGACAATGCACTTTCTGCGCTGCCTGATTGGCTGCGGTCGGTCTTAAAATGGGGGGTATACGGAGCGCAAGTTGGTCTGCTTCATGCACAGGGGTTATGAACACCGAGCCCTTATTGGCTGATCGAAAAAAATAGTGTGTAGATCTCAAGCCATCTATGGCATTGAGGTCTACCCCCTATCTTTCCAATCAAAGCCAATCAGAACTCGGCGTCGTTCTGACGTCACCGCAAGCAGCAGACGACTTGCTCTCCGGTACAGCACACTCTCGACAATGAGCGACAATTTATTTCCTACCTTCAGAACACTCCATCCAGAAAAATAATCGCTTTTCGGCTCAAAATGGTGGGACCAAGAGCACCAAGTAGACAGGGCCTAGGCATGACGTCATTGTTAGTGGATCTGTTACCCTCCCCCAAGCGGCAAAAACGCCGAAACCGGACGAGTCTACGCCGCATGGCGGCAGACGTGCACGTCTTGGCGTCGCCACGTGGTAGCGTCGCGCAAGTTCGGAAACGCTGCAGGTGACGTTAGAGGGGGAACACGCGCAGGCCTTTGTCTTCCAGATGGTATTGGCTAAACGCAGGGATTTCTTTTTCTTTTTTTTTTTTTGTCTCGGCGTGTGCTTAGAGGCACGTAGCCTGTATGCGAGGAGGCGTGCCGAAATAGGCTTGCTTCTCTGTTGGCACCGGTAAACCGGACCGCGTAAAGCGTCTAGGGGCGACGGTGATGTAAGCGAAAGGAATTAATACGTACTTCGAGAGCCGGTCTCGAAATCGGTTGCAACATGTTTAGTGATGCGGGATGGGATACAGAACCACTCTAGGGGCGAGTCACGACATATTGAAAGTTGGACGTGAAAAAGAAGGCAATTAATACGGCTGGAAATTTGCGGATATTTTTTTTAGCAGTTGTACCTGATATTTTCTAACCCTATTGACATTTTGTAAATCATTTCTTTCCAGAAGCTCCAAAAGAAGTACGGAAGTCTAAATTTTAGACGCAATACACACGCGGTGCTTTAATATGTACAAAAATGTTGTTGTCATTATTAGGGAAGAACATGTGGTCCCGGTGGCCTCTGATTGAGCCTCAGCTTTCGTTTGTGTCTTCCAGTCGTCAAATATAGCGCATCCTAGAAGCACCCTTCCTTTAAAAAAAGACAATGAAAACATATTCTGACTTCTCGAAGAAAAGCTTTGTTTTATGTCAGGAAGAAGAATAGGAAGGTTTAAACGACTGCTATTTTATATCTAAAAGTTGCCTCGAAGTTCAAAATACTGGGGAAAAAAATGTTAGCAACGCCTTTCTTTTTCACCTGTCGATTAGTCTTGCAACGGCACTGTCGAGTAACAGTGAAGTTTTTCGGTAGCACAAAGCGAGAAGCAGCACCAGCTTTTAACGTGGCTACGGCCCTCCAGCAGTAAAGTTTCTTTATTAAAAAAAGAACTCCGTTTAAATAAATTAAAAATAGGAAGAGATTAGCCTGCATTGTGACACTGAGCATGGTGAAACCTCAGACTCATTACCACAGCGTTGACTATATTTAGGTTTAAACTCATTTTCAGTCTTGTCACTGGCCGAGCTCCCGTCATAGAATGTAACGATTGTCTCTTCCAAGTGCTTAGTGGCAGAGAGGACAATCCTGATTTCTTATATCGCATATTCTTAAAACAACATCACTACGAGCGTAGCGGCGCCGCACTCAATAAAGCGAGTGTAACGCCACCAGGGGCTCTGAGTTTGACACCCGGCGAGAAACTGTGCCAGATCGCGGACTGCCGTGATTGGCCAGCAGCAACGACAAGCGCGGCGCTGGCCGATCATGGCGGTTAGAGTTCCTCTATATGCTCCCCCGCTATACAGGAACTCTAATGGCGGTAGGTGATCTGGCCGCCTTTCTCGCCGAGTGTCACAGTCCGCGTCATGCTACACTTGGGTAGCTTTCTGTTGATGTCAACGGCACAAAATGTTGCCGAAACAGTCAAATTAAGTTGGATGCAATCCAGGTGCGATAGTGCGTTTAGGAGAAATGATACCTTTGTCTGGGAAGGAACGCACTGCGTCCCTTGTGAGGCTGGGACGCTTACGAAGCAGCGGCGTTTGCTGAAACTCGCTACTCTTCTCAGTAACGCTTACAGTTTGCAAAGACAGGATACAAGGTTGAAAGACGGAAAGGGAAGAAAAGTGGAGAAAATAAGTGCATATATCCTCCTTTCCTCTATCTTTCCCTTCCCTTCAAGGGATGAACGACTCGTCCGTTCCAGGTGATCTTTTCCTTTTGTATTGTTGTTTTGGCTGACTATTAGTTTATTTTAATTAGGGGTACTTTGTTTTCGAGCAACCGCCCGAACGTAGTTCACTGACTTCTTTCCCGGTAATGCCGTCTTACAGACGGTAGCAGCGCGTGTAATTCGGAGATGAGCAAGTTGTTACCGGTTTCTAAATGTTTCGGTGGCGTCAAACACTATCTTGCGGTTCAATCTTCTACATAACGCACGTGCATATTTTTTATTCTCTATTATTCCGGCGTAATGCGTTATGCTTTTAATAGACACAAATGCCACCTATTATCTTTAAAAAAAAAAAGATCGACAAAGGAACTTCTTTGAAAGCCTGTGCGAGCTCACCTGGGCTCGAATAATTAAACATTTGTTTTTATTCCGTACCATAACCTTTGCTACTCTCGTCTTTAGTTTTAATTGCGATTTCTCTACCGCACTGCATTAAAAGGAACGAGCCCGAACTGTCCAGGCTCATTTAGCCTTGAACACTACGGCAGTGAGAACGCCAGAGATAGTCCGCGCAAACAAGCAGTGAAATCAAAGGTAAGTTTGGAGGGTGCGCCAGATTTGATAACATAATATTTTACTATCGATCACCAATTACATCATTATAAATATACAGCATTCAAAAGAAGAGTGCAATCTTAGTGGTTTTTTTAAATTTTAATAGTCACATGGGTTCGACTTTTTGTTAATATTTAGAAGTAACTTCTCCGATAAAGCAAAAAAAAAAAGAAGCAAGATGACGGTTTTTTGCTGGGCACTTAAAATCGATATGACGTTATGGGATGATTTCACTAGCGTGTTTGATTGCATCATATATTGTCTGTTGATTGTCGACGTTTGAGCTCGGTAAATTAAACATCAAAAACTGCGTGCATAAAAAAAATATATAATAAAATTAAGTGAGCAAAATTCTTGCCCAAGAAAGCGTAAACGACAGGCTTAATTCAATGAAACAAGCACTCAACCATGAACTGCTTCTTGCTGCCGAAGCAGTGACATTTAATCTAATTGACGCCGAGATGTTGGGAAGTTACAGAGTGGTCGCTTTTCTATCGACATGCCGAAGTGAGGATGTTTCGGGCGCCTCGTAATATTCGGGTTAACATGGAGGGCATGTCAGACCGAGCTTGTAGACGCCATGAAATTAATTAATTCCTGTGTTTTTGACACTCATAGCCGCGTCACGTCTTTCTAGTTTTGTTCGTCTAGCGCTGATTTAAGTGACCTAAAGAAAACTTTATTCGAGTATGTTACATCTTGTAGAAATGTGAGCTGTGTCTATTCGATGAGATAACGTTTGCCTCCCAATATATCGTTATCTGTTGTGGTACAAAAAAAAATCTCAAGTTTTGATTGTTCTCCCGCGTGCCTAAAGTCATTCCTAAGGTCTCAAACTCTCCGGTGCAATTTTTCTTGCGTATTCGCAGTCGCGACCCTGAAAACCGAACCTTCTACCACGACCGCTTTGCCGCACGAGGAACGTCGCAATCCCAAAATCGCAAGTAGGATCGCATTATGTGAATCAGGCACAAAAGCAGCTGTTAGGGAAAGGTTAAGTCCAGTTTATTAATTAAGGACATTTGTATGTCACGGTGTTCCCAAGAAACTCTGCGGCCGCGAAGAGGAAGGATTTGCTTTCAATTCACGACCGCGTTGAGACCGTGAGAAAGGAATATCCACTGGCATTTATTTTAACCAGAAGGGTAAAAAAAACAAAAAAACATTGCTTCAGGAAGGTTTTTGCGTCGTACTATTTCGTATTCAACTGACTGCGAACGAGCAAAAAAAAAAAAACAAGCCGTCGAGAAGAAACCTATGTAGAGTCATTACATCATACTGATAAAAGCTGAGAGAAAAACGGCGACCTCGGAGTTCTCATACGTTACAACTCGGTGCACTGACGCCTTTTACGACGTATACCTTCGTGTGTGGAAATATTGCAACCGTCTTAAGTTAGTTCTAGACACATTGCGGGGGACCGGACATTGGGAAATATTAGAATTTATAAAAGCGTACTTAATGGTGGCCTTATTGGCCACCAATACAAGATATCGAGATGCAAAATGTGACCATTGCCGCTCAAAAAAAAAAAACAAAAAAAAACGTCATTGTTGTTGTTGCTGTAGTTTTTCAGTGGAAAGAAATAGGATTTCATGATAAACATAGAAGATTCACATTCCTCATCCGGCTTTCTTAACGCGATGGAGTTTACTGTTTGAGCCCTTCTACTGCTATTTTACTATTGCGTGTACTTATTCTTATTCCTAATGCCCTCAGAGTGCCTACTTTTTGGGAGATTCAATAATGACTGGGTATATTCGTATCAATATCGTTCAAAACAAAACCGTCAATTGAATCAACCTCACACTTCTCGGTATAAAACTGTTGATAAGAACATCACGACTCTCATCGCTGAGATCAGTTGTTTGCAGAAGAATTCTCTGGGAATGAACACGGCTGTGAAAAATAAATGTGTGCAAGTTCAGATTTTTTTTGTAGTTAAGGCATCTCAAACACAGTTGTTTAAAGGGCGTCGCATATTTGGAGTCTCTGGAAGCGCTAAATGTCGGTTCCGGTACCTCCTTTCTACGTTTTTTATCGATGAAACTATTTCGATGCCCCTCGACCTTGGCAAGCTCACCATTATTGCAGCTATTCTCAGTAAGACAAATTCCTAGCGGCCACAGAGAAACAACACTACAACTCGCGTAATGTTTCTTCGTTTCCTACCTGTCCAGCAGAAAACAATACAACAGAGGCGCTCGTCTTTTATAAATTTGTTTTCACTACCCGTGACCCCGCAGACGTTGAGTGAACAGTGAACATACACAATGTTTCTTTGCTGTGAGCTTTTTTTCAACTCGGGCTAACAGCTCTTATAACTAGTACATCGCTAACATGTAGGTATGCTGTGTGTAAACGTGACTGCGACGTCAACCAGATCTTTGTCATAAGTTGGCGAGAAATGTCTCCAGATTACTCGACTTCAGGTGTCTTCAAAGTTACGTTAACGTGCAATTGGGGAATTCCTGTTTTGAACCTCACCTTAGGAGCGATTTTTTCTCACCAATTCAGGAAAGTTCCTTGCGAAAGTAACGTTTTCACCGTTGTGTGACACATTTCTCTACCTCATGAAAACATGTATTTAAAAACAAAAAATAGGCGTGACGCAGCTATGACCGTCCTTATCCGAACACACACTGAAGGAACTCCGTTCAAAAACATGACAAAAGCAGCTTGATGGAGAGTCCGTTCCGATCCTGCAGCTGATTTAGGTGACAGAAACGCCGTTTTGGGGCTATATTTTCTGACTAACAAGCGCCACTAAAAGACGAGCGTACGTTGAATGTCTTTTTTTAATCTTTAATAGCAGTGCAGCGTTATGAAAGGCACGGACGATATTTCGTGAGTTTCGAAATTGCTTTTATTTCGCTAGTTATCCCACCTAAAAAGAAAAATGTTTTACAGACGTGCGTGTTCTCTATATGCGCCTCTCTATTTAATAGCAATGCACAGAACGTGAGCTTATAATGAACGCTGATGTACTACGTGTCTTGCATGGACGTCTCGGCAGCGGCTATTGGGGTGACATTGCTGCTGAGCAAAGCCACCCACTGCTGAGTGCATACTTCATGCACCACCGAATTTCTTTTGTCACGGCAAGAACAAGTTTAGTTCCTGACAACCTGAGAAACGCAGAACGTGATCAATTACGTTCACGCTTCGTGATTGCTTTATTCGGCGTTCTTATCGCCTAATACTGAAATGTAATTGGCTACGGAGCTGTAATAAAATGTCCGGGACACGCTACGCGCGGCGCGTTTCATTGGTTGTTAGTGACCATGCGGAGCGCAAATTCGTCTGCTCTTTTAGAAGAGGTTGCACTGACGTCGGAACGCCGAAGTCTCATTGGCCGTGTTGGAAAGACGGTGGGTAGACCTCGATGCTAGCTGCTGCCTTGAGATCTACCCACTATCCTTCCAATCGGAGCCAATCAGAGCATGGCGTTCTGACGTCACCGTATCCCCTGCTCAATAAGCAGACGAAACTTGCTCTCCACATAGAGGTAACCACACGGATAGTACCGTTATCTAACGTGCTCGAGCCATGTGTAACTTACTTTACGGAAAAATAAAATAAAATTTATAGTTCGGCTGCGCTTGTTCTTTACTTGAAAACGCAAGTAAAGCACATCTATAGACCTTCTTCTTTTTTTTTTTTTTTCTTTTTTTTAACGGCGTTGCCATTTTGAGAATTGTGATGCCGACAACGTTTTCATGCGGTTTAAAACTGGAAATACGTGTTGGTTCTGGAAGCATGGCTACTTGGGTAGGCAACGGTGTGGGTATGGGGGAAACTTGGCTAGACTTCGCTATGGTGGGCTCCAATAAGTTGGCTGGAACTTGTCCGGTACTGGAACTTGTCCGATTGAATCCAGCTGGCTAATGACAGGTTATCACCTTGCCTTCTCGAAGGAACGAGGACGTAAACGGTGGGGTGTTTTGATGAAGTTTCCACAACGAAGGTGTATATGGGAATGTTTTCTATGTAGGAAAGCTCGCGGCATTTCATAGCTGCACTTTCAGTGGTGGCACGCAGACGTTTTGTCGCCCTTTACGTACTATGAAACAATAGCATACCATTGCAGTGATAACCTAATCGGAGCACCTGCACCGGGTTGGAATTGATCTTCTTGCCGTAGACAAAGTCAAAGCCCTCGCGATTCACGCTCGCAATTGAGTGATTTTATAAATAAGAGTCCTTGCAAAGCATGTGAAGCTCAATAACATTGCAGCCACACTCGCGCTGCAGATCCTTGTGCCCGTCGCACTTTCCGAGATTGTTCTTACGCTTGATAAAGTATTTTTGCATCCGACCACGACGCAGCGATAGCCAGACAACGGTTGATATTGGAATATTGCAACACGGTAAAAAAAAAAGCGCTCGGAACTAACTCACGCACGACGTGTGTTTCTAAGCCTTCTCGCCCATACCTTGGGCGGTTGCATACCCTGTGTCAGCGGGCAGTTCAAAACTGCACCAGGTCAATGGTACGCCAGTTGCTCGCCTGTGTGAGGTTATGCGAAGAAGGATTATAATCACAGCCGATTTGAAATTTTTTTTCCGATATTCCGCCATCTCAGGGTATTGTTTGTTGAGCTTGGCGCGCGTGCCGTTGCGACAGCGACAGTGGAAGCCGTGCTCCTGCCTTCCGTGACCAAACTAATTTGGGAGCCTCGCGTGGAGGAAGCAGTCGTCTCAAGGCCGGGCTCCAATCTCCGAGTCATAGGGCACACACATTGTTTTCGAGCATAACGCTTGAAATCGTTGACTCCGAGAGTGGCTGGCTCCGGATACGCGCCGGCGTGCGTCATGAACAGCTATTTATAGTCGCCGTAAGCCGAAGAAACGCGGGAGTGTTCACGCTTCTTCCTTCGTGAATCGTTCGTCGATGTTCTTATCGCCAAATACCGCGACCTCATTGGCTACGGGATGATAATGAGATGCTCGGGATCCGCCACGCCCTGCGTCTCTTAAGCTGTCAGTGGGTGACTCCGACGAAATCGACGGCACCTAGCGGCTAGAACAGAAAGCTGTGGTGGCATGTTCGCTCGCCAGCCTTCTCAGGCGAATCAGATATTCACAGCGCCTGGCGGTCTAGAGACGAATCCGTGAAAGTATGTTCGGAAACACCTGGCGAAAATCGTGACACGGGAAGCGGCATGTTATGTTGCCGCTTCTTGCTTCCTGATTGACTCTTCGCCATTTTGTTTTATTGGCTTATGCCGCAATCTCAATTGCTGCGGAACTATCATTAGATGCACGCCCCCCCCCTCTCCCCGCAGTTCTTTAATTTGCCAGGGACCATACGGTAAGAAACTGGGGGAGAGGAGGAGGCGAGAGCGCGCGCAGTCGTCAGAAGATGCGAACTTCGACTGGAATGAATAGCTGGTAGACGTGAAGTTAGCGCTGCCTTAGTCTCTAATCAATGTACAAACGAAACGAGGGCAGCTACACCCTAAGAAATGCCTGCGCGTCTACTTACCCGCAAGACAGTGGAAGAGCCAATCTCTGTCATCTAGGAAATCAGCTCAGCGAATAATGAGGAGGAACATCCGTTTAGACTTAAAAATGAAGCCTGCGCTACGGCATTACGCAATGCAAAGCGTCATGCTTGCATTGCGTAATGCCACAGCGCAGTGTTTTGACGATAGAAGATAGACGAGGCAGAGCGCACTATTCAAGAAGCGGCCCATGCCTTCTCAACTCATAAGCGACGCGCAAACCAACATTTCAACAAGCGAGCTAAACGTACCGCATAACGATACTGAGACCATTATAGACAGAAAGCGAATCTTTACAAGGTAGGGAAAAAAAGAGAAAGAAATGAGTCGCTAGTTTTGCGTGGATATTGTAAGGTGTTCATACTACGTCGGGAGTTAAACCAGCAGCCAGCATTCCCTTGTTTCTCGGGAAAAAAATAGCCTCGCCTTCCATAGGCCACAGGGGCAGGTAGGTCTTTCCTGTTCTGAAGGCACGCATTCAATCAGCCTTGACCTCTTTTGCTCAAAGGTCGCAGACCTCTCTGTTGACCTTCTGTCGAAGCGCACAACCCACACAATCTCAAAGGAGAGATGAAAGAGAGTGAAGAAAGTCCATTACTCTAAAAGGGAGTCAGTAAGCTCTGTTGGATGCGCTGCAAGTGGATCTTTCAGTGGACGTGAGGCTAACGGGAAAAAAATAGGCGACAACAGATGGGCAGGAATGATCGGTCACGTCATATGACACGACCAATTGGCTGCCCCCTTCTATCCCGCATTTGGCAGAGTAGATTCGACCTTTCCTTCTTTCTCCCCCTCCCCCTTTTTCTCTGCTGGGCAGCTCTTCTGGTCACGAAGGCAGAGGAGGTATCCGGCAACTTGCCGTGACACCGACCTATTGCCGAGACAATTGCGTGAGCTCCGAAACGTATCATCTGAAACTCTGCGGGGGATCACTATGACGTCCATAATAGGGGTGCTCATTTTTCCTTTTTTTTTTCGGAGTAATCTCCACGCATCGCCTCAGGCTCCACGCTATATTGCGTTTGCCTTTAAGTCCGACCGCGGCCGGCACCACTCTCCGGCGAGCTCAATCAAGCGGCGTGAAAACTGTATCGTCAGGGCGCTCATCATCTTTGGGCGTTGACCATTGGCGACTAAGCCAATCACGCACAGTGATTGCGCCGTGGTTCTACGAACTTTACTCTGTAGGTGATTCGTTTAGCCAGTGATAGCGAACACCCTGTCGGCAATCTTAACGATCTGCCGCCAAGAAACATCAGTCAGAATCATTCCCGAAGAGAAAATGCCATCGAAGTTCATCGGATCGCACTCGGGTATTTTCACCATGCATAACCTAACTCCTTTGTTCCTTTACACGTTCTTTGTTAACAATATCTTTTTCTTTGTTATTTTATCCAGCCGAGCTAGTTGGTTGGAAATTCGCGGTGTTTAATTTGGCCCGTACTCTTATGTGATCGTCGACGATAATCGAAAACAGCTTTCGACCCTACGTTTCGGATTTGGCGTTTGTAACTTTCTAAGGGGTGTCTTTTTTTTCTTTTTTTTTAATGCGCGCAGATCAGGGCGTTTAACATAAAAAAACGACCGTCAAAGTCCAGTTTTTTCAGTTAATGTTAGGTTAAGTATTTTATGACGCCAAACAGGTGCAACGTAATCAGCGAGAGAACACGGGTTCGCAGTACAGGCTCTACAAGCACGTGTAGGTTGCAGACTGATAGAAGGAAGGCACACTCTGCGTTAGAGAGGCTGGCTTATCAGCGGACGGCTTTAGGGCCCTGACATGCTTTTGCGTTGGAAGGAGCGGAAACAAAAAGAAAAAAAAACAATTATGTCCTGACCGCGTCCGCGCGTAAACCTCAGGTAAAGGTCCAACATAAAAAGAGGGGTCAGGGTCCAACGGTGAAGGCCGTTTTGTCAGTCTGTGCTGCACATTAAAATTGCGACCTAAACACCGGGAAAATCGTTCCCTAGAATGGTCTGCTAATAACCAAAGTGCTCTTCCTCACATTTAGTGACGCTTGGCATTGGCGCTGGCACTGGCCTCTGAGAAGTCTGCCTTTGTTTTTGGAGGACATTGTGTTGTCGGAGCTACGGCCACGTCGACATAAAGACATGGCGTTATTAAAACTACGAGTCCTTGCTTTTACGTGATATACGTATCAAGCCCTTGCCGATTTTTCGTCATCTGAAAGTATTATACTAAAATCATTAATATTTGTTTATTCCCAGATGGGCGTACGGGGACACATTTTTCTTTTGCGCGTTTTGATAAAATTTTGGGCATACAACTAATGGTCCTGATGGGCGTCACGTCCTTGTCTAAATGTTTACACGTCGTTCATGGTGAGTATTTAATGAACTTCCGAATATAAAAAATGACATACAACCAATAGCACAAAAGCACCCTTACAATATTGCTTTAGTTTTATGTTGTAATTTTTTTTTTGGCAGCTCGGTAGGCGCTTTAATATAGGTTTCACACAGTAGCAGTGGTAGAGGTAATAAAACTAGTATTAGTAGCATATAACAGTAGCAGTAGTAGTACTAGTAATAGTTGTAGCAGAAGTAGTACTTTTAGTAGTAGCAGTAGCCTAGTAGTATAATGTTTGTTGTTCAAAAGTGAGCAACAGGGGCCTAGACTGGAATCGAACGGGGGCCATCCTCATCACCACGCTTAAAGGGACGGTAGAGTTGATGTTATGTTCGAGGGAAAACAGCAAGGTAGGGGACTGTAATGAAAGCCCAAAGGTTATATTTCTGTCTTTATTTTTTTTTTACGATTCTTGGACATTTTTGGATGCGAATGTACTTAGCAGCTTTACAAACTCCACATAACAGGAAAAGGGTGCTCTTTGTAATCACACATACTGTTCGAATGAAAGTATTGCGAATCAGAAGTAATTTGCGAGCCCTAGATAGTGTTAGTTGGTGAGGCTAATTCTATCCCGTAGACAAGCCGCTCACTCACGGCTAACATACCATACTAAAGAGAGTCGGCGGACCCCATCTAGGGAGTCTTTCTTGCATGTACGACGGTACAGTTATGTTCATTATACATAAAATAAATATATCTGCGGACATGTCCGGAGCATGTGTTAAGCAAAATATGCTTCGAAACTTGTCCGTGGATAATTCTTTTTGACATCATGACTCTGCGGAACAACTCCGTGTCTTTTTTTGGTGATCAATGAGCAGTGTGACGGCGGTTTTGATAGGAGCCACAAGCAACATAAAAATGCGTTTCTAAAAAAAAAGAAACATGATAATATATATATATATATATTTCTTGCCACGCAGGAGTCCGAGATGGCCAGCGAAGTGGTGACGGAAACCCAGACCGAGGTCCTCACCCGGGACCTGATGGGCGTCAAGAAGCGCGGCAACGACCTCCGGGACTCGATGGACCTCCGAGACGCCATGGACCTAATCAAGAAGACGGAGTACGTGTCTCTCAGCAAGACGGAGCTTCTCGACAACGAGGTGAGGCACCTAACGGCGTAACTTTATTCGTGGTATCGATGGGGGCGGGGAGACCCAGCCATCGAGCAACCATGCCAATCATGTTTGTGGTGGAGGTGACGAAGAGGCGACTGAAGACGATACAACCTAGAAGACAAGGCCTGATGAGCATTGAAGGATAGTGGGTGGACCTCGAGGCAAGTTGCCTTGAGGTCTGTATCCACCATCCTTCAATCAGAGGCAGTCAGAGCTCGGCGTTCTGACGTCGCACCACAACCCCTGCAAAAGAAGCAGACGAACATGCGCTCCGCCTTAAAGACCGGCAACCAGTTCGCGCTTTCCACATATCCCTCCCTTCCTCCTCTCTCCCTTCTACCCGGTCCACCGTTGCCTGTTTCCTCCTCCCCCAGGGTAAGGAGGATCTTCTGCCTTGCAGAATTTCGAGTCTGGTCGTCGGCCTTTAATGGAGGCCCGGTGGCGGGAGACGCGATGACAGACCCAACTCTAGTCCTAGACGGAAGAGACAGCGGAAATGTAAGGGGTAGTGGTGCCCAGTGACTATAGATCGGGGATCCTAAGTTTTGTGATCACACCTAGGGGAAACCGAAAAAAAAATCGAGTTCAACCCGATTGGATTTGCTCTGTAATGGCAGGCGTCTAGTTCTGACATCCCTGCTGTATACGTGTGGTACTTACACCAATTCACTGACGATATTAGACGGTAAGATAGAAATTGGACATAGTAAACTTAGGGCGCAAAACTCGAAACAGAAAATTTGAAATGCAGCTAAAAAGTAAGTTACACCCGCACATTTTTAGGTCCCCCAACCAGTTGAAGTATATGCCTAAAGTTCACACAAGTAAAGAACCTCTTGCAAGTTCGATTGTAGCTGCGTTTGAAGTATTAACTGCTCTCTAAGTTTTGTGTTTGTCCTTCGTACCACCTTCTATCTGTCTAGGGTTTATAGATGTACTAAGTCAAGCTTAAACCATCTCGCCTACACTCTCGCTTTAGTTCAAAATTGATATCTCAATCACCACAACAAAGTTGTCAAGGCAGAAGTGCCTTTATTAATACTATTTCTTTTTTGTGGGCTTCGCAGTGTATAACAAGCAGGGACTCTCTCTGGAAATCATTTCTTATCTGAAGAAGGTTATTATTGCTTCTATATCACTAACAAATTAGTTTTTATTTATTTTTACATTCTATTCATGTTTTGACAGATCATGGGTTTGTTTTTCTCTATATTTTATTTTTACCTCGCGGATCACAAACAAAAGGGCCCGAGTCAAGACGTAAATGCCTCATTTTGGTAAACAATCAAAATAAAACGGAGCAGATTTCAATAAGGGTTTCTTAAGATTTCATTAAGGTTTGTATAAAGTTGGTGGATATAAATGACGCCAGGTGTCAAACATACATATTTAGGTAAATGCTTTCACACCTTCATGGATGTAGCTCGACTCTTGTTTTTAATGGATACACTAAGTATCCCTTTTAAGTATCCCTACAAAGACGACAGTTGCTAGCCGACAAAGTCGACTCGTAAGAACAATTCGCTACTTTAACACTGTACATTTAATTGCCGTTCCTCTGTTTCACATTTTCGGCACGCGGTTGCGCCAGTTATCGCTGTACACTTGGATAGGCGGAAGTTCCCAACTTCTTTATTTCACGTCTTTTCCGCTGGGTGGCGTCGCATCCCCTGGAGTTACGAACAGACAAAGTCGACGCCTTGAAGGCATCAATTTTTTAATATCTTCACTGTCTTTTTTTGTATCTTCAAGCATTTCCCTGAAGAGCGATAGACACAGGTGACAGATTACCGTCATTGACTGTCAGTTATGGCTGGTTCAAGGAGTTCATGCTAATCTTGGCGATAAAACAATTCGCTTTTTTTTCTTAATCAACGCTCATGAGCGTTTCTTTGTTGGCCTCTCATTATGCTTGGCAGTCGCTGCATGTGTTCTTGCATAACTCTCCTGGTCATTTACTTACAACGAAGCCAGTCTACTTCTCTGCTGCCGTACTTGAGTGTTGTTGTGACCTTGGTCATACATCATAAATACTAGACATCTTCTATCATATAGATTACTTCACCGGGTTGTATGTCTATACAGTCTAAAGCAGCGGAAAAAGTAATATATGACATACCATGTCATTACAATCACCGCGAATTCGAGCTGCGTAACATTCTTTCGTTGGCGCGTAATCTTGAGGGCAGTCGCATTTTGCGGTGGAATTTAATAGCGAACGCACAGAGGGGTGCTAATTACTCTGGGGCTCGTTCATGCGTACCATGCAATTTTCGAGCCTTTTCAGCAACTCGATTATGTAAGACTTATCCCGATGATAGGAGTGTGGCAAGCGACACGGCATAATCAAAAAGACCGCTTGCACAATTCACAGGTGGAGAGCTCTTCACCGAGGTGCGCCGCTTAAATCGAGGCAACTTTGATTGATCGTTCGTCTTTTTATATGTTAATTAGCATTCTGAAATCTTTGCGAAAGGGCGCACAGAGTAGGTGAGTTCCTCACCTACTCCGTGGTGCACGATTTTCACGATCTGTCGGCCAAAGACCTCGAACCCTGAAAGGAATACCAGGGACAATTTCAGATAACAGTGCACAAATTAACAATTCAGTACAGTCAAGGTATATTAAAATTAATATTTACCTTCATTTTTTTAGATTGTCAGAAGGTTATAACCAAAATTACAAAGACAGTATTGCTTATCACGCTAATTTATTCTAAACGAAGATAAGGAGTTAATGTATTGATGAGAGGCAGTTCAGTATCTAGGCATTACGCCATAGAATTGCGCACTTGCTTGTTAGCGGGTCGTTTATTGTTCTAACATTATTGTTCGTAAAACAGTCAGGATGACGCTAACGGGAAAGAAGTAAATTTTGAGCCCGCTTAGGAAAAATCGCTGAACCCGGGAAATCCTGTCCTGCAAACAGTGTAAAAACGAAGACCCTCTGAACAAATATGTGACCGTCTTCTATATCTTCTGCTGCGTCGTCACAAGAAAGCGTAGCCAGTGTAAGCATTATTAAATTGTTTTACGTCTGATCCACAGTTGCCACAAGTTGAGAGTTTTCGTTTATTTATTTCCAAGCAAAACAAGTCCCATCCAACACAAAAACATTTCCAGCCGGAGGAAGCTCTTCCAGATTATGTGCCCTCCTTCCTAGAGATTGCCGAGTTTCTTTTCTTTCCTATTCACACCGGCGTCGTGATCTAATTTCGGCCTTCCCACTAAATATACACAGAAAAAAGAGAACATAACACGTAGGGTTAGAGCGAAAAAAATGAAAAGCAAAAAAGCGATGATCGCATTCTCGGCTGCAGTTACGGCAGCAGCGGGGCAGGCTTGGAGGCATGCTTACTCGTCTCCTCGAATGGAGTCTACACTTTGCGAAGCGACGACGCGGAACGGGAAAAGGAATTTAGCGGCCGCTGCAAACTTGACCTCTTTTTTTCTATTTTTTCCGAGCGGCGAGTTGTCGTCGGCCGTATAGAGGCTCGGTTCGTACGAGGAGCGGCAGCGCTCACGCGGGCCCGAAGACTTCGCCGCGCTGGGAGCGGCAGGAGAGGGTTGTGGCAAGAACGCTGACATCGTGACCTTTCGATCGTGTCCCGCGTGCGTCGGAGGCGAAAGATACAAACGAGTTCTGTTAGAAAAATTAGGCTGATCCGAAGCGTCGCTTCTTAACACAATAAAATGAAAGAGGAGACTAGAGTGGAGGCCTCTACTGAAGAACCAATTAAGCCGACGCCATCTTATCACATGGCTACCTCATGCAGCGACGCGCGTGAATGAAAAAAAATTGCCGTAACGTGCTTCGAAGATCGCGTTCGAATGGTACCGACATGCGGCAGATTCCTTTCTATAGGCGAGACAGTGTTCAAGAACGCGTCCTTGGAACAGCGAATGGTCACAACTGGTTTGAGCTCGCAAAGAATTTGGAATAGAAAGGGAATTCTGCTCGACAAGAAAGTTGTATTCAGTGAAGATTCCCAGGCGAGCTGGATGTCTAACGGCACAATACAGGGTTACGAAAACCCCTGACGCGAACACAACCGACAATGAAAAATTATCATCAGTGGGAGTTGTTATGTGGACCCCGTTTGGGTTCCTAATCTCAGGACTCAAAACTTCGTCACTTATAATACGAATCTGTGACAAAAATAGTACTGTCGGGATTCGTTCGTACTTTTTGTTCCTTGTTTTTTTTTACTCCAAACGACATCCGCGTGCCTGTCAGACCCGTAAACAAAAGATGGAGGAGTTAATGCGCTCACTCTACGACGCACGTGGGAAGTCCCTATTGTTTCACGGCGGAAACGAGTAATTGGGTTTGGCCTCGGTTGCTAAGAAGTCAAGGAGTCTGTACAGACTGACCTATCTCTGCGTCTCAGTAATGCCTAAAAATTCTATTAGCATTGTAGACCCCACAAAAATCGTTTTGTTTTCGTGTGTTCACTCCCATACCAAAAGAGAATGTGAGAGTCATTCCTAGGGTCTTAACGGTCGCGTTTTACTTTCTTTTGCAAAATGTGTCTCCTGCTTTGATGGTCTCCTCAAGCACGGCAGGAAGGCCAGAACGACCCTTGGGGGCTCATCGGTGTGCATGACAATAGAGAGTTTTAGAAAACCTTTTTGCACATCCGATACGGTACAATGGGCACTCCGGTACGCACTGCGCATGCGCTACCACAGAAGACTCGCACAGGCACGTATCCAGGGGGGTGGCCCATGGGGCCCGGGCCCCCCCCCCCCGAAATCTTCAATTTTGCTGGGACCTCCTCTCCCCCCTCCCCTTCATGCAACATTTTATCATGGGCGGCCCCCCCCCCCCCCCCCCCGAAACAAAATCCTGGCTCCGTGCTTCGTACCGGAGGGCCTCAATATACAGCGGTGTCTAACAAAGTCGGTTACCTTTCAGTTGACAAGATTGACGAAGTGGGAGGTTCAGAATCAAATAAAAGAAAGCGTGATCCTCTAACCCGGTGTGGTCACATTGGATTGCTTTAAGTACCGTCCGAAGACATCCAATGAGGTCACGTCTTTTTGCAAGCTTCTCGCATTATTTGGGACCTTGTTTGTTACCCCAGCGACAGTTGAATCAGTCGCTTGAGAAGAATGCCGTTTGCGGCAGGTGAACTAATTGTAAAACCGGTTGATATGGCCCTAACACTAAATAACTTAGTGCTCCTTTTTGTTTTTTGTTTTTTATATAGAATGAAGCAGAAGGAAATACTTCAGAACTTGATCAAAAATGCAAGACTGCAAAGTTTTGTGAAGCTTAAACATCGGCAGTAAATTAGTGCTTGACTGACGCTAAGCTGCAAATGAGGGAGACATAACTGCGTTCCAATCTCACGTTAGCGGTGGCAGTGTCATGCGCTGCACGGGCTGTCTCAATGTGTGAGAGGGTAGTCGACGCTTAAAGGAGGCGTTAGATTTGCCCATTAGTAGTGATTCGGAGGCGAGCAGAAGCCAATTTGTTTATAAACCCGCAAGTTAAATTGCACCGCCGCGACCTTCCTCGCGTTCTTTGAAGTCCGTCCGAACGAACAAGCATGTCTCGAATCTTTGTCTGACATATTATACCCTCCACCTATGCGATTCGAAATTTGTTTTCCGGAAACATAAAGGTCTTCCAGATCTGAAGGCCGATAGCGCGGCGCTGCCATGCACGTGCGCGTCGTTTGCTCTGGATGGATGGTGGTACAAACCCTTGGGAGCAATTCAGTTTTCCAGCCGTTTCCACCGACCGCAGTCTGATGGATCGCAGAAAATTGATTGTGAACACGCAGGCTTTCAGGCCTTTGGAACAATGAAACATGCTGATGGATGCTTCGTCCCATATGACGTTTGTTTCTAACCATGTCATTGTTGAGGGCAAATAAGGCTCCGCTCCCGGATGCTTTCTCCCATATCGGCACGATCGACGCTGCGAGGAGGAGTTCTGGTGCTCAGTATTTCGGTGGCTTTACCCAGCGTGGACTCGTCTGAATCGGCAGTATACTCGTGGCTGGAGTCCCCCAGCGAGCGAAAGACAGTTTCGAGTCTCGCCCATACAACTTTGAAGACTTTACTACCATGGTGATGTCGGTGAGATTATGTTTTATATTGTCCGACTTCGGCTCATCAAACGCTGTGATCAGGAACGTATATTTAAACCTCTTGCTAAATTTGGTTCTTTCAGCTTGTCTTCACATGATGTGGTATTTAGAGATGTTTAATAACTGGCGTCTTATTCCGTAATGTCGCGCTATATTTACGTGCAAGTACAATGAGCTACTATATTTTTCAAATGTCTCCGAAACTCATACCTGAACATAGATAAGAAAGTTGTGGGAAAACTTCGGTTCATCACTTACTAGAATTAGATAACTGATCTTTTTTATCCAGACAGCATAGCTTTTTAGTTAAGTTCTCCTTCAGAATATTTCAAAACGACTACCTGAAATGCCCCCCCCTCAAAAAAAAAAAAGAAAAAAAAGGAAAGGAATTGTTATCATCCGTATTCTATTTCATACACCGTGCTTGGCACGTACGCAACGAGGGTGTCCCAAGGAAGCTCGTTTTATATCCCGCCTGAGAAATCGGGTTTCAGGCAAAGTTTCTGCTCCAATTGCATGGCAAGCTTCTATCCTTGACCTCTTATTGCTTGAAACTTCAAAGTCAATGACAAAACAATTCACAGATTTTGCAACTGACGAAAATGCCCAGCTATCTAAGTTTTTTTTTGTTGTTTGTTCTTTTTTACATTTCAACAAGGGCTTTTCTTTCTTTTTTAATTCTTGTCAGAAAGATATTTAAAAAAAAACCGCAACACTGAAGGTAATCAAAAAGCTCTTATCCTCAACAGAGATAGCAGTGATTTTTGTAGGAAGTTTTCCGGTAGCAGAGAGTCAGCCAGCACAAAATTCCAGGCTCAAGTGCCTTTGCTTTCGATAAAATTGCCCCCATGCAATTGCCTCCTCCGTGTATTTTGACTGTGTTGCGAGGGAAGTTTTTCCTGCACTTTCCATTCCTTGAAAATGTCTAAAAAACAAAAAAAAAGTTTTCTACGCTATCATTCTCGTCTGAGTGCCAAACAATATCGGCCGCAGCTCTCGCAAGGACGCCATCTATTGGTCACTAACGTCTAATGCAAACTCGAATATTAATTTCAGTGAACTACCTCGAATAAAGACCAACTAAAATTCTAGCTTCAGCCTGTACGGCACTTTATTCAGCATCTCCGCCGCATTGAGCGTCCAATTCAATATATACGAGTACAGAATTAAGAAGCGATGCGCTCTATGTGAAAGAACGTGCTTAATCATTGTCACTTCCCCGAATGCGCACAAGATGCGCTCCGTAGCACTTCCACTACTCTCAGTCACGGATGTTCCGGTCCCTTACTTCGCGGTTGTGTTTCGCACGCACCGGCCTACGCTAGGCTCTTACGCAAGTCGTCGCTAACGGCGTCAAGTTCCGCCTAGAGACGTGCAACCAACCAGCAGACACACTTGAGTGAGCTCTACGGAGCATTATTTAAGATTCTTTCGCGAGAAAGCGAACACGAATTCCTACAAAGGATATCTACGTGAGGAAGAAGTGCACACGAGAGTCCCACGTTACGCGGCTGCGTCCGTGACGACCGCACGCCGACCTCTATAGATTCGAGCCCGAGGCGACAAACAACCCCTTGCGCTCTGCGGTGTGTGTACGTGGCATCAGGCACGTATACGGGCCGCCGTCCTTGGTTTGGTCGCGCCTCTGGCTTTTGTCCAATATCGCGATCTTTAATCAATCAGTTCGGAACGCGAAATGGTCGTTTCCACGCCTATTTCGCGAGTGACGGTCCAAGTTCTCGTTCTCTGGTGTTCCATGGCAGACCCGTTGAACTCCGGGATCATAATTGTGGCGAAAAAATTATCACTTCATTACGTTTCGACTGTTTTGAAGGCGCGGAAGCTTTCATTAACACTCTTTTGAGGGTCACAAAATATGTTGACGACTCGCTGTCCGTCGGTTGCTCTGAACCTGAACGGTGGGGTGAAAGTCAAAGTCAAATTGGGGTTTCTTTTAAGGACCAAAGCAACGAAGAGAACCTGACACGCCGCAGTAGAGGTCTGATGAATAATGTCAATTACCTGGGAATGTTTTGACGTGCAACCGAATCTCGGTTGCACGGCACCTTCTCCGGAATAAGCCTCCGTCAGATTGCGGGCACCTCGGCCGTGATTCGAATTGGCTAACTGGGAATCCGTTTGCCGGCATTCTTCATCGGAGCAACCGAGGCGGCTTTGTGTTTCAAAATAGGCGTAACCTAATCATAACTGTGTGTGTTTTTTTCTTTTTCTAGCTTTGTGGCACAGTCGCAATTAGATCTCTAATCTGCCAAGTTGTGGCTACAATTAAGAATATACAATGGTTATTCTTACTTCGGCACAAAAGAAAACGCCTGCAAGAATTGAGATGGTGTTGAAGAAGCTTACTTTATTTTTTCTGAAGTTAATTCAAAGGAGAACAGTTAAGCAACTAGCTGTGGTCAAGGGTATTACGGAGGCAACCTATGGCGCGACCCCAGCAGACTTGCGAACAGGCGGACCTCGAGACAAGTTTTCATTTGTCTAAATCAAGATTCATCATAATTTATTACGTTACGCGTTTCAGCTTGGTGCCTACAGTATTCTTTTTAACATTGCATTTTCAGGTGTCTTGCGAGAAGTTAAGTAAATTGTCCACGTGCTTGCGCTGTGTTCTTCAACCGCACTCATGAAAATCTACTATACTCTTTTCTACCTCGAGAAAAAAGGAAGTTTTCGCATTGTTCATACGTCGCGCGAAATAGTTCTTTCAAGATTTGGTTGTCTGAGGATGAAGCCATGCTTTTGGCGTTTAAAACCTGCACGTCTTGACAGAGGGTAATATATATATATACCCTAAAATGCACCTGCATATATCTCCATTCTCTACGTAGAGAGAAATTAGTAATGGTTCGCGAAGTGCCGGACTTTTTTTTTACTACTGTTCTTGAGGTGAAAAAGTGTATAGTACCAATCTCGTGGAATTCAAAGATTATTTTGCCGTAAGGAATGCAGCAAGTAATCCATGCAAACAAAACGAGAGCTAGAATTTGGAAATTATTTTTATACTCTTTTTATTATTACTAAATTTCTTAGCACGGTACTTATATATATATATATATATATTAATTATATAAATACATTAAGGCTGTGATGACTGTCATGAAATTGGCAGCCTTATGAATGACACCGGCTCTTTTATTTTTTAATAGCTGATTAATTAATTACTTACAAAAACAAGCGGTTCATATACCTCACAATAGCAATTCCTTTACACTAATGCAGTGTCTAAACTGGGGTGCCCTACGCTGCATATATCGAGACGTTTGCAACATAAAATTTCAACTCCCAACCTGCCAAAAGATTGAAGTAAAGCGGCTACGCGAGCTTTAATCCGGATCTGCCTGTCGACCAAATTACACTCCGCGTGTGCATTGACGCGCAATCCTTATTTTTCTAACACGTAACAGACTCCATGCGTATACGTGACGCAGGGTGACTTCCAGTTATAATGAAGAGTGCACAAAAACAAGCCGATGATTCCAAGGCCTCAGAATTCGGCACGCTTCTATGCTGGCACGACCATACAATTTCCTTCGCCCATTTTTCTCTTTCCGGGCCACGCGCCCCACCATCCGAATTAAGCCTTCTTCCGAGCCAGAGGCTCCGATGACAAAACGAAGGAGGCACGATTATCGTTCATTCCGCTCAATCGACACTCTCCCGAGAAGGACTACAACGGTCGCGGAAGGTATTAAATCCACGAGTTGTTTGCCAAGTCCCAACATGCCCGCCGGGAACAGACTTCAAAGGCCGCCTGCGTACGTGACCTATTAGGCGTTCGCGCGAGCACCTCTCGCCCTTGAGCCCCTACCACGAGAGCATACAGCGACGACCTTCAAGAGGTGGGGTGACGAGCGTGCACTGTCCAGAGCTGTCAATGACCGTTTTCGGGGGCTAATGCGGTTCCAGAAACGGGGTTTCCTTGTACCTTGGTGTCACCCACCTTGTACGCGCTTTTCTTCCGCGTGGGGAAAAGACGTTCATGTCTCTTCCTATTTTCGGGTATTTTCGGGGATGGGAGAGACGGGGTCCGAAAAAAGCCCACCTGTCCCCATCTGGCCCGCGTCGCTTGTTGGGCACTTAAAACTGCGAACAGCGTGCGAAGAGCTGTCACTGTACCGTCATCTCGGGGCCATGGAGGGTCACCACTTTTTCGAGTTCATCTTTGTGGACGGATCGACGAAGCAGCATACCGTGAGAGATTTTGGGGAGGATCGTGGGCGTGCTCGAAGCAGTATTGTTACTTACTTCAGGGCCTTTTCTGGATTATGTCTACAAGAAGAGCTCTTTTAAATTCCTTCTGCCTACAGAGACAGACAAAGATGACAATACCCACACCGTCATCATGGATGTATAGCATCATCCAAATGCGCATGGTGCTGCGACACTGGGGATGACGTGATTTCCATATCGTAGTTTGTGAGATTTTTATGGGAAGGGGACTATATTTACAAACAGCTTAAGAATCGCGGTGTGTGACGGCGCTTCTGACCCAGTCATTCCTTCTTCGACGTTCTTACGTGCAATTCCGCCATTTGAATTGCTTCTGAGCTGTAATAAGATGCCAGGGATCCGGCACGCCCCGCGGGTCTTGAGCTGTCAGTGATTATAGCTACTTGTGTGGGTTCGTTGTGGACGCCTCGACGGCAAGATGTTTTCTGTTGTTCCTAAGGAGGACGATCGTGTTTTCTCGCAGATCATCAACTCTCACAGCCCAGCGGTTTCCAAGCCGGTTTCGAAGGAGGCGGAACAGTTGCAGAGGTTCAAGACCGAGATCGTCTGGAGAAATGTGGCCATATTCGCGATTCTACACAGCATGGCGCTCTACGGCATGTACGTGGCCCTCTACCAAGCCATGTGGAAAACATGGATCTTCGGTGAGTACCATTGAAAGCATACGATCGAGACTACAAAGCGCGTGTCCGATACTATTTACGGTACAATTAAATTCCTCTCGTTGTTCCGTTGCTAACGTTCTCACTGACGAAGTGACAACGTCAGGGCGTCTTTCTGAAACGCACGGCTTCCGCCAGCACGCGCTCGTTGCCATTGGCCGTGCTTCCGATGCGCGTGCATTCTCGAGGCTCACAGACGCCGAAGTGTCATCCAAGGTAAGAAGTTCGCGCTGGAGACGGGACAACTTACGCTCACTCCCGTCGTTCTTATCCCGTCGGTGAGGAGAGTACGTAATCTGAATTTTACGGGTAATTGTCCTACATACTGACAACGCAACGAGACTTGCGTCTAGAAAGAAGCAATGAAGTCCTTCACGCATTCCTACTGTTCCTGTTTTTTTGTTTTAGAAGTGATGCTCCAACTTTTACTGTTCCACTTTCATTATCTAAATTAGACATAATTAGAATACCTGCTCGGTTTATTCGCGCTGGTACTACGTTTGAGAGGTCGAATGCGACGCAGATGTTGCGCAAACTAAATTAGAATGGAGGAAATATGGAGACGCAGGTCTTTAAGCTTCATTAGGGGACGCAGAGGGTACTCAGAAAGACAAGCAGCGTTGCCCGGCACTTGAACAATGGGCGACTGTAATTAACGACTGTGGCCTTAAATATTTGTTAAGTTGGCTGGTAACTATAGCCTCGAATCTAGACAGCTTGCGCTCTAGCGCGCTCGGTGTTGCTTTATCTCCCAGAAAACTCTTAAATTATCGATATGAAATGAACATTCTTTATCGTTCCGACTGATATGACGCTTAACAGATTTTCGGGTACATTTAGAAATCGGCGTAAATTTGTTTTCGAGGTAGCTTTGATGTATAGGACAACTACTTGGACGTCGCTTTCTTTGATTCGAGCTTAAAGCGAATTGGCGGGGGAAAAAACGAACATATTTAAAGACATCGTAATATCAATAACACGCCTTGGTTTAGAAAAAAACAATATATATATATATATTTCGGTTTTGAATGTTGAATATACAATAACGAATAAACCCGAGACTGGTGAAGATTGTTCCGACTTTCTGCTGCCCTCACCACTTACTACTACTACTGAACGAAGGCGTGTAATTTTATTTGACTTTCTTTTTTGAGCGAGTAGAACTTGGTATGGTTCACTGTCGTAGTGTATCTGGACTGAAAGATCGATCTCGCAAAAACATTCACGAGAGTAATAATTTTCAATAGTAACTGACAGATTAATAAACACAGGGTGTGGAAGAATCCCGAGCACCTTATTATCTTTCCGTAACTAATAACACCGTGCCACTAGCTGATTAAAAAACAAAACAAAACAAACACCCTGAAGAAGGAATCACGCGAGGCAAGAAGTGCTAAGATAATGAGCGTCACCATACGTTTCTAAAGGTGTCGGAGACTATAGATTTTCATATCTGCTATTACTGACAAATTAACAAAACTGTTCCGCGTCTTTATCGGCTGATGTCGGAACCTTATTGGCCGCGGAGTGTTCATATTATGATTGAGATTTGCCACGCCCAGTGTTCCTTAAGCTGTCGTGTTACCATAAAGTAAGTGAAAGAGTGCATAACTCAGTGATGATGCTCTGCTTGCGCTAGTTGTGACCTCAAGCAGTGCTGCGTTACGCATTGCAATGCAAATCGTTGCGTTTTTTGGTCAATGTCGCGCATGCATTGCTAGTTCCAAGCTCGGAGATGCAAGTTGGTATTACGCACAGACATTTGGTCAGCTGCAGTACTAAAGCAAAAAGTAAAACCATTTGACTCTTGCACGCGCGTTCGTCAAGCTTTATTTTTGGCTGCGCGTCGACGCTTTCAAAGGAGAACGTGCTTGGGCGGAGCATCCTGAATTCGCCTGATCGGATATTCGCGGTGAGAAGCTCTTTAGGCGCGCTTCTGTTTTTCTCCCTCGTAGTGCACGTGCGACCCACGCGGTTCAGTTTTAATTTTCATGGCGCGTAGAAGCTCGGCATTGCACGTGCTTGCACCAGCAGAGGAAGTTGAAGCATCCTCACTCCGGGTTGTGAAACAATTCCACCAGGCGGCGATACCTAAACTTCTCGCAGCAAATAGTTACCTGTGCTTTAATCAGAATGGAGTAGGAGCCACCGGATATACGGTGAAGGAAACCGTTTCCAGAAGCTACTTCATATGTATTATTCGTGAAGACACAGATTTTTATTTTGATGCTACTTGTGTGTATATGTAGTGTTCGTTACCAGCGCGCACGTTCTGTTTGCTCGCAGCGTATTTCTGGGGCACGTTTGCGGGCTTGGGAGTCACGGCCGGTGCCCACAGACTCTGGTCCCACAGAGCGTACAGGGCTCGCTTCCCACTCAGGATGGCGCTCATGGTCTTCAACTGCATGGCCTGCCAGGTACGTACTCCGCTGCCCCGCACTCCTAAGACATCCAGAAAACAAAATGAATTTGGACGTCAGGACGTTTTTTTGTTTTTTTTTCCTTCTTATTTGTATTATACAATAAATAAATATACAAAGAGCTGAGCTATAGACTGGGAGTAAAGGGCGACCGGCTAGTACACCATTATATAATAAGAAGAGATAGATGAGAAAAGTATTATGAAAATAACGCAATATCAAGCAATAGTCGTATACGCACCCACATAATCTCGCAAACTAAATGGGAGAAAAGGAAATGTATCTCAATCCTAAAAAATATTTGGACATAGTGAGCATGCAATAAATGGGGCGTCTATTTATCTCTTTCTAATTAATTAATTATCGTGTAAATTTAAAATCATAAATTTAGGACGACTTCCGAAATTGAGGGCCGTTTCACGGATTTTTCCTCACTCTCATTCCAACGTTAAGCTCAACTCGTGCAAACCAGCCCTTTAACACTTTGTGTTAAAATAATGAAATGGATTTAAAATGGATTTATTTCAACGAATTAAACTGCAGTTACCGAAAGCTCAAAGGGCACTAAACCACTTGCTGAAATTTTCTATGGTCGTAACTCAATCGATGGGCTCTGAACATTCTAATGAAAACACAAACATTCATGCGTGGCTGATTTCTCTGTTAAAATCGGTTTCAAAAGGAAGATTACCTCGGAACTATCGCTGACACAAGAGATCGCCGCCGTCGGACGAAGAAGAGCAGGGCTCTGCATTCCTCGTCTATTGGCGTCGTTTGGCGTCAATCTTTTGATACCGATTTTTATTTAAAAAAAACGGCCATGCCTAATTGTAATGTTTGGTTTTCTAGGATGTTTAGAACCCATAGACAGAGTTATGACCATAAATAGACTATCACAGAAAGTGGTTTAGTGTTCCTTTGACGAACGCAGGTGGTGGTAAGCCCCGAGCACCCAACTGTTGCTTTGCAATCAATGAGATTGTTGCCTAAGTCGATCAGAGCGCCGAAGAACGAATCCCGAACCAAGAAGCTTGAACACACTGCGCTTCTTGGCAACAACTGAAGAAGTCATTCTTCACTGGCTAAATTATGGCAACGACATTGCGCGCCGAGTTTCCAGGCCCGCAGAGCTTTAGGTGTGCGAACACTAGCCGCTACTGGTATTCACACATCTAAGCCACGTATGCCGTACTATTATAACATACGATAACGACTGTAACGCGCGCTAATAGATCGATGTCGCTCGCTTTCATGAGCGTGACTACAGCAGTACGACAGTGGCAGATCATATCAAAAGGCGGCCCGCTGTTGGGTGGAAGGGTGGAGGGTTGAGTGCGACTGTTCGCTACAATAAACACGAATATTAACCGCTAAGCAATCGATTAAAGGTTGCCGATTCGTCGGCTGAATATACTGGATCCCTTCACGTCCGCCGCTTCGGTGGCGCTGAGGTCGCTACGGCGACATTCGCTGACGCTTCACTTCATGCGAACCTGGTTTCCGCTCACTTGTTTGTAAACAGCGTGTTCGGTCTACAGAAGAAAACAGGCGGCTTCCCCCAGCGCCTTGTATGTTACGAGAGCATTGTATATGCATCAGGCGTTACTCAATCAGCCGAACCTCCGCCGCTTCCCACCAAGGAGGGGAGGCCCCACCACGCCCGTTCTGAGCGGCGTCAAAAGCAAGCCGGCCAGCGCTTTTCCTCCCGTCAGACACAAACACACACACACACACACACATGCTACATGGCGGCAACGGCGGCGGCGGCATGTTTTCGTCCGCTGGAATTTGGGTCAGAGTCGACCTCCTCGCACAGCGCGGAGTGAACGACCCGGCTCGGCACTGACCTTGCGAAGCCGAGTCGGGGGCTTCCTGGCTTCCCAGGAAGAGCGGGCGACGGAGGCCCCTTAGGCAGCCACGCCTGATCGATATAAAGATGCGCGCCCGCAATCTGTCTCGACGGCACGGGCGACGACGATCGGCGGGCCCGTCTCGGGGCTCCCCTACTAAGTACCCCCAGCGCCGCTGCCGCCGTGATGGCATGGCACGTGCGATTTGGTCGGGCGAGCGTTGGCCCGATCCCGTAACCGGTTTTAGCGAAGAACCAAACTCTGGATGGAGGGGTGCTCGAGGGGGTTCGTATACCTCCGTTTGGCACTCAGCTGACAGTGTGGTGCGAGCTGCGCTCTGGCCGGACCAATCGACCGCCTCCTTTCAACGCCTGATTCCGCCCAGGGCATCGGCGGGAGCGTGATCACGTGACGGAAGGTACACGTGGGATTGGTTCAACGAGCACGTAGCTTCAACCGCACTGTTATTTTAGGGGTGAACCGAATAGAACGGAGTGCTGCTGTGCTGGTGCTACGCCCCCTTTTTTTTTTTCAGACGAGATGGTCTTCTTTTGAAGTACCCCTGAGCGTCCCAATGCTCCGGTTTTGCCCGCCGTCTTAATGCCACAAAAAAAAAAAAAATCTGGCCCGGTTTTGAAGAGTGTGATGCCGCTTTCGAGTGCCATTTGCCTCACGATGCTGAATGAAGTTTGCTTGGCGAATAGACTCAATGGGGTTGGTAGTGGAAAAGCCATCAGTGGGATTGTAGTATGCGCTGTTTTTTGATGCTTTTTTTAATGATGGAATGCAATTTGCATTTCGTTCGTTTCATTCTCTGGTAAACAAACGCGGCACCTTCCGGTTGTACAACTGCGGCGTCACTAAGACCGCCGGTCTTACAGTTGAATTTCTAAGGACAGGTGTGAGCATATACAGGTCCCCCCATGAAAGTGTTAATCAGACTTGCACGATATTTAAAAAAATATTTTCAGCTACACTTGTCTCATTTTTGTTCTCTTTTTGGCACCTGATTTCAATTTACTGTTTTATTTCGGATTGACTCAGTCGCCGCCGTAGCTGTGGTCACAACGTTTCGTTTGATGTTTGGCGATGTAACTGGTCACTCCTACAATTATGAGAAAGTTGTTGAGTTTAGCCCTCCCTCAAACACGTTCTCTCACTGTAAAAAAGATAAAAGTAAATATATGGAGGTAATAAAACTAATAAAAAAAAGCTTAAACAAAAAGAACACCCGGAAGCGTCAAACTGTTATTCGATTGTCCCCTAAGAAGCTCAGCTTCCCTAAATAATCCAAGTTCCTCAGCTAAAACAGTCAAAGAAACATAGGCTGATAAGGCTTTCTAAGGCTTTTCAAAGAGGCTAGTTAGTTGTTTTTTTTTTTTCTGCCCATTAAAGCGGTTTATTATGACGACTTTCCTCTCACATCTGATAGATTACGCAGCGGAGGCCCAGACCTTTCCCGGCTATCCCTTTTTTCCCCGCACATTAAACAAACTAATGCAGACAGGAAATATGTCCGTACACGTTGTTTCGGATTCGTGGGTCTGTTCGAAACTCCAGACCCAGAGGAGGCAACGCCACCCAGCGGAAAATACACGAAGGAGAGGAGCGAGGGGCTACCTCCAGTATAAGTGTGCAGCGAGAACTTTCGCGGCATGGCGTCCGAAATATGAAGCAGAAAAAGGGATTAACTGCCACGCCGTTGGGGTTTTGAATAGTGGAACGTGTGAGCAGAGAATGCAAAAGTTACACACATAGAAATTGAAAAAAAGCAACAACAAAACAACAAGCACATTTCACGTTTGTGTCTAGACAGCGTAAGCTCGGTCTGCCTTTAATGTATGGCCACACTGGTTAACGCTGTAGGTGAAACATTTGGCCATTGCAGTACAACTGGTAGCCTGGTGTCTTTAACATGCATCATGCTGTGGCGACACTACGACCGCACGCCCGTGCGATGCTTATCTAGATCAAAACTGGCAGGGGTGGGGATGGAGCATGCACGATGACTGGGCTCTGCACCAAGAGGTTTCACTTCACGCGCTCCAAGCTGCGCTGCGCTAACATCCTCGGCCACCGATTCCTCCCCGCGGAAAGTGACACGTTGTTCTCGCTGTCGTTTCCCCACCGTTCCACAGAACGACCTGTACGAGTGGACGAGGGATCACCGGGTCCACCACAAGTTCTCCGAGACCCACGCGGATCCGCACAACGTGAACCGTGGCTTCTTCTTTGCCCACATGGGCTGGCTCATGTGCAAGAAGCACCCCGACGTGATGCGCAAGGGCAAGGCCGTCGACTGCTCTGACCTGCTCAGGGACCCGGTCATTCGGTTCCAGAAAAAGTACGTCGAGATTTTATATCCCTCTGTGCCTCTCTTCCATCTTTTCTTTTCTTTTCTTTTTCTTTTTTTTTGGGGGGGGCGGGGTGAATTTTTGCAGCGACATGTTTTTGTGCATCGCGCAAAGATCGTGCCCCGAGATGCACAGCGCACCTCAAAATTGCGAAAACAATCCACACTTTACTTAGCGCAAGCCAGGTGCTACACGGCAACAAAGGAGACGCAAACAAACCTGTCAAGCGGGGAAAAGATTGCGGGGAAAAAAAAACATCTGCAGCTCGTAATGATCGCAGTTTTCATGCCGCGAGGCCTTACATCTAAACACATAATTGCGAGAAATTGCTGCGTACTGCGTTTACCGCACCTAGGTTCTTTACTCCGAAGAATCTAGTTGATAAAGAATCGCACTGCAAGCACTTGCCGTGCCCACTGTAGTAATAATTTTATCAGCAGAAGTTATCATCTCTCATACAAACGTTCGCATTCTTAGGGAGTTTGTTGGCGGGGTAAATTAGCAAAATAAATATTTAGTAGATACTAGATAGTTACAATCTTTCATGTTTGGTTGGGAGACCAGTGCAGCGTGTTTCGTGTCAAAGACACGAAACACGTTGTTTTGTCAAGTATGGCTCATAATCTGTGTGTTTTTCTTTTCATAGTTGGAAATTAACTCCTATGACCACTTTGCGTACATTAGGATATTAATATTTTAAGTAGACCTACACGCGACGAATCATCGACTAGAGCAGCGTACCTTTGCAACTTTTCTTTTTAACAACGTGTCGTCAGTATCTGCTGTAATTGAGTTTAGTGCGAAAACAATTAAGATGATTCTCAAGTTAATATGCTAAAGAACTGGTTCCCACACTGTTTCTGAGAAGTCAAATATAAGGCTATGTTTCACATTGGACATAAGGACGTAGTACCACGAATAATTTAACGTCTAGAAACGTCGCTTTCAAAATTGCACGGGTTCCGAAACACAGCTTGCGAAAACGAAAGTCGCACCTAGAAACAGAGAAGGAAAAGAAAGTCATAGCAAAAAATGAAAAGCGAATTTCTCTTAATTTTTTTTACACATAACGTATTTCTTTGTATGCTAATAATAATGACCTCGGCTTCCATGCTAGAGTCTTTTCCTTGCTTGCATAATTCGTACGGGACAGTGCATGACCGAGACTGAATAATGTCTATACTCGTTGTCACATCAAGGAAAAAGCAAGGTTTACTCATTATTCATACACTGCGCAAAGTAGTTCTCGCAAGATTTGGCGGTGAGTGGAAAACACGATAGTTTTTGTTATTTTTTTTTGCTTTCGAAATGTGTGCGCCTTGACAAAATAACATATAGGCAACCTAAAATAAACCTACAACCTACATCTCGCTTCACCACATAAAGAGGGATATTAGTAATGCTCCGCGAGGAGCCGGACTACTTTAACTACAGTCTTTTTATGTGGATGCGAGTAGAGTCTCGTCGAAGTATGAGACAAAAACCTTGTCAGGGACCTGGTTATACTTTGGCTGTTCCGCCCACTCACAAGCAATTCTTTTCTTTTCAATTTTTTTATGATGCAATATAAAAAAAATTTGCTAACATTATTTTATTTATATATATATATATATATATATATATATATATATATATATATTGGCCCAGCGGGGCTTGATCCTTTTAAACTCACAGCTCAACCGAACAACCAGCCAACATGGTGCTGACATCATCTCGGCTGGTTGTTCGGTTGAGCTAGGTTCAGGTGCTGTGAGTTAAAAAGGATCAAGCCCCGCTGGGCCAATATTTATATATATATCTAAAACGACTATGTTAGCAAACTTTTTTTATATTTCACCATAAGAAAATCGAAAAGAAATGATATATATATATATATATATATATATACAAAACGCTATGTTAGCAAAATTTTTTATATTGCATCATAAAAAAATCGAAAAGAAAAAGAAATGCTTGTTAGTAGGCGGAACTGCCAAAGTATAACCAGATCCTTGACAAGGTGAAGACTTAACAATACATGTGATTTAAATCGTAATTTAAATTATTATTTAAATCGTGCTTTAAGTCGGACAAGTTTTACTGTGATGATTTAAATCACACCTTTTTCACAAACATATTTAAAAATATATGCTTTATTTACTGTCTGTCACTCATTGGATGCTTTCTATGCATCTTTTTTTTTAATTCAATAATTAGGCTGAACACGATAAAAAAAGAAGGTGATTCTAAGTAAATCGGGGCGTTGAGATTGAGTTCTGCCTTCCACATCTTCAGCTACTTAACGTCCTATTGCAACCAAATCAAAACGCAAAAGAAACGTAGGCTAGAAAAGTAATATCATTTTGCAATCAACTCAAAACTCGAAATAAGAATCAAATGAAGTTCCTTAACTAAAAGATCATGCTGTCTTGTTACAATAAAAAGGTTTGTTAATTAAACTGTACGTTGCACTTACATAAATTCTTCCGCATTGTTATCAGTGATCTGACGAATTACTCAATTAATCTGCCACGTTCAAAAATACAACTAGTGGTAACGAATCACTGTTTTCTAGCTAAAGTGATTTAAATCATGCTAACCTAATGTAAACAAAATAAATTAGATTTTTTCAATTTATTAAAACCGTAATGGTCTTTTTCTTTTACCCTCGGTTCTATATCTCAAAACATTTTAGGACTAACTAACAATTTGCTTAGAAGCGCCTTGTATAGTGTGGTCTCAGTGTCAAAATCAAATTAGCGCCACTAGGCCTCACGTGGCCTCAGCAGCGCCATCTGCCTAGTGAAAGGCCGTGCTATCTGGTGTCGCGAGTCGCACGTGCACACAGCTCAGCCTAGTACTCAGCGGCTGTTCGTGCTCGCTGCACAACAACCTGATAGCTCATCAATGTTAACCATGAGTTTGTAACATGACCGCGTTTTTCTTTCCAGTAGCGTGCACCGATCTATCTTTTTACAAAGGTTAATGTTGTGAATAAAAAAGTGACCTCCACTCGCAGTGAGCCAACAGTTGATACAAAATAATTCTGTAGTGTCATGAAACGTGTTTTTTTTTCTTTAAACGTGAAACATTCTTTTGCTTGGTGTTCGACATTTCGTGAAGCCCAGATGAAAGCGTGGCCGCAAGGCTGGACACAGAGACCATCCATAAAAAAGGCGTTTGCGCCAGACGGGAATCGAACCCAGACCATTTAGATTATTATGCGAGTGTTTTTCTAGCACGTCACTACACATGGCCAAGAGTTGAGGTGCTATTAAAGTGACACTTTCTTTGACTAGGTCTTCGGCATTTCGCGAAGCCCAAATAAAAACATGGCCGCGAGGATCGACACTAATTGGTTGACAGGTAGGAGAGGAGGAGTTGGGTGCTCAACGCTGATTGGTTAACGGGGAGGTAATAGGACCAGAGGGGTACGCGAAGGGGAGCTCGACCACCTGCACGCACTGAGGGAGAGGAGCTGGAGAGTATGGAAGACTGGAAGATCGCCAGGTTTATCGGTTCGATTAGCGGTAGTACCGCTTCATTCTAGAAACACATATCTGATCAAGAGTGTCGAGAAAGTAGGCGTCTGAGGTCTGGCGGAAACTAGGAGAATCGCTACATGTTTGTGAGGCTAGAACGTTTGACGTATAGCAACAGATTTGCCTAGCATTCTGCCTTTTTTTCTTAACTGACTAAAATAAAATTTAAAAAAAATCATTTTAGCCGTTTTTCTATATTATTGGGTAACATAAGCTCATGTCTTGAAAGACAGAAAATAAATAAATTGCGAGGTGCACGCCATGATTAAATAAAGCGGTTAAGCTAGAAATTCATGATTCGTCGTAATCATCCACCAGGGGTTGATTCGCGAGCGCGAATAGCAGCTCGCTGCTTGGCTCAGCTGCGCGCATGCGCGACTCGTGACAACAAATCTCACGGCTTCTTTCGGCAGGTGTCGCAGCAGGCACACGAGGCCAGGTGCTACGTTGGTTCATTTCTTTCCGTCGAGCACCGTACAGAGAAATACCACGTGGTTGGTTGTGGCATTTGCCTAGTGAAACCGTTACTTCCAGACGATCAGACAGACGTCAGGTTTTCAAGCAATACTTATGCAATGCCGGCAAGCCTTACACCAATGTAGCAGTCTGTGTTTCTTGTAAGTTCTGTAGTGCATCCAGTGGACATTAGGCACCCGAGTCCAGACGTTTGTGCGGGCTAGTCATGCTTCCACCTCGTACCTTCCACGCAGGTACTACGTGCCCCTGACGACCTTCTTCTGTTTCTACCTGCCCGCCGTGCTACCGCATTACATGTTCGGCGAGACCTACTGGAACGCCTTCTTTGTGTCCACCATGCTGCGCTACGTGTTCTCGCTCAACTTCACCTGGCTCGTGAACAGCGCTGCCCACCTGTGGGGATGCCGCCCGTACGACAAGCACATCTCGCCAGCCGAGAACAGATTTGTCTCGTGGGCGGCCATCGGCGAGGGCTTCCACAACTACCACCACACCTTCCTCGTGGGACTACTCGACTAGCGAACTTGGCTGGAAGCTGAACTTCACAACGATGTTCATCGACTGCATGGCCGCGATCGGACTGGCTTACGACTTGAAGACCGTCCCGAAAGAAGTGATCGAGAAGAGGAAGGCCCGGACTGGAGACGGGAGCTACGACCACCTTCACCTACACTGAACTCCCCATTAATGTCCTTGACATGAAAAAGTGATGTCCTCGCGGCGGATGCACTTGGTGTGATGTCCACGAATCAACTGAGACTGAGTCGGGTTCGTGCAGATGAAGCTGGCCAACTTGGGTTTGTGGGGCGGTCCGTTTCGTTTCTTTTTTATGTGTGTGCGTGTGTGTGTGCTCTAGGATGGAGCAATCGGAGTGAGAAGAACGTTCGCTGACGCTCAGAAACCCAGTCATCTTACCGCAGCGGCGACTCTTAAGAAAAGAAGATGACAAGGGTCTAGTTGAGGTCTTCCTGTTACGAAGTCTGAAGACTTTATTGAGGCCTATGAGCGAAGACCTGCGTCAGAAAGGGCTCAGTTGTGTTTACAGTCACTGGCAGTTCACGAAACGCGAGGGCGTGGTGGATCCCGCGCAACTCAATATAGATTCGTAGTCAATGGGGTTGCTGCATTCGCCATTGAGAACGCCACAGTACGAATCCCGAAGCAGGGGTGCCGGGCACGAAATAAGCCACGCCCAAGGGTTTTTAAGCTGTCAATGACTTATAGTTGTCGCGTTTCCCTGAGAAACCTTGATGAACCGGCCTGATTGGGGGTGTGTTTTAGTTTAGCTTAGTCTGTAGATTCTAATTTCGCGTGGAGTAACGGCGTGGATTTCCTGTAACACTTTGCTCATTGTATCACTGACCCGTCGAGGAAATGTCGACCCTTTCTTTATGATGCAACCGGGCAGTCTGTCGAGGTTTCGGGGGCGCACGTCTTGTAAAGTCTCTGTCAATTTAAGAAACGCTGGGCGCGGCATCGCCGCTCCACGCCCAATGAGAGTGAGGCGTTAGCAGATAGAAACCTAATAGAAAAACAAATCAGTAAGAAAGAAGCGCGAGCATGATAAGCCACACCCTTCGTTTCTTATATTGTGAGTTACTTTAGAGCGTGTTACTGTGGAGGACAAAAAAAAAGAGTACAACTATGTTGAAACTGCATCCCGCAAAAAAATTCGGTCTCTTGTCACTGCTAGTGAGAATTAGCATCTTTATAACGTGATCACGATTCCGAAAGGAAAGAAAAAAATAACTGATCGTACTTTGTCTGAAGGCCCGATTTGAGGCCTTGTGTTAATTATTTTCGGCACTCGAACAATCGCCTTTGTTTCCGTGCCTTTTTTTCTTTCGTTTTTTGCTCACGCGAGTGTGATTCTGCCTTACGCGTTGTACATATCAAGATGACTAGGTGAACGAAATAAAGCAAATGTTTGTACAGATAGCTTCAACTAGCTCGTGTCAAGGCGTGTGTATTTCGACAACTTCTCAAAAAGGGTAAGTTTTTCTTTGATGTACGTCATCTCACGCTGCTCTTTTGGTTCACAAAACCTTGCGCAGCACTGAGTGTTAAAAATGAACCTTTCGGTAGAAATCTACCTGGTTAGAAAATATTAAAATAAAACAAGAAAACTAGCCATCTAAAGCATGGAAACACAACGTTTCAAGGCCAGCTTGGGCCCTTAATCACGAGTGATCAAGGGGTTCAGTTTCAGAAAAGATTTATTGAATTCAAATGGTTCAATAGGGAGGGGACGAAGAATTGCTGGCGATTTACTGCTCGGGTACAGCCAGGCAGGTGATGGGATCGAGGAAGAGGAGTAAGAAGAAAGGAAGGGACTTTCTCTTATATGTGCCTGTCCAGTCCCGTTGCTGCCAAGAACGAGAGCAGGCTGGCCAGGAAGATCCTCCGCTTGTTCCTTTCTCCGATCGGCCTCCAGCGTTGGAGGCCGATCCTGTGACTCTATAGGTGGTATTCACTGGCGGCCATAGTTGAGCTCGCTGCTGCTGAGCACGTGCTGACGGCAAGCTTCTACAAAGATTACAACACGCGCATTGCATACCATCAAGATTGTCTTCTTTGGTACTCCTTAAATGAGTACTCATCCCGAGCATGCGCTGTGGGCAGTCACCTCAAATATGGCGTCCAGTGAATACCAGCTTATTTTCGTTCTTGTACGAACATCAGACACTCTTAGAGGAGGAACCTAGCTCGGTGTTAGCTCTAGCAAACACTCAGTGTTAGCACGTGCTAATATTGAGTGTTTGCACGAGCAAAAGCAATCGCCAGTTGTTGCCTTTTTCCTTCGAAAATGGAACAAGAATAAATTGAATAAGAACTGGTGGTGTGACAGCAAAGCGCATATTCGGTGCTTCCACTTAGGTGGTAAAGTTTGCTGGTGTTCAGTGTCACGTCTAATCAAATTTGGAAGAGTATAAGTGTCGCGTTCGGGCCAACCTCGTCGTGCAGTATGCGTTGCAGTGCAGTTTATTCATCCGAAAATAAATCTCCGTTAATGCTGAGTTCATATAAACTATAATTGGTTTGCCAATTAGAAATAAAAATATCATTGCCACCTTACGATGAGGCCGAGAGTGTTGAGCGTTCGGGAATTTTCGAGGTAATCGAATGTACATCTGAGAATTCTTCCGGACTTCCCCTCCATTCGTTTTAATGGGCGACCTGCTCCCTTGAGCCAAGAAAATACAGCACTTGGGAAGGAATACCGGGAAACGAAAGATTGATGTTCAGAGCACACCCTCCAGTCTCGTAAATGGGCGTTCTGGCACGTCTTTAGAATGAGAGATGCCCGAACCTCAAATACAAAGTTTTCGCTGTTATATAAACCTTTCATTTCAGTAGTTGCCCGACCGTCGGGTAGAGGGCGCTCGCGCACTCGCCACCATGAGGTTGCTTCAATTTGGTTGGTATCGGTTTCAACGTGCACGCGATTGTGTTGCTATCTCATGCCGTTTTCGCTTCTTTTGTGATACCAATTTCTTTCTTGTAGCACACAGCGAATGAAACAATGGTACTGAGCCGCTTGGAGAACCAGCAAGTGGTTTCGAGCCTAAATTGCGAGCACTTTCATGAACACCAAATGTGTCTGATTACGTCCATCGTTCATTTCGACCATGTTCGGCGGTTAAACAACCGCGCTGATGCACAGGGAGGATTACCATTATTCACGGCCGTACCGGCGGATACTAGTTTCAGAAAAACAAATAAATAAGGAGCAAGCTCCGCTTCCAGCCGCTCCAGCAAGCTCTTGTTGCCTGCCGCCGTGCTTTCGCTGCATGTCACCGTGTGGTACGGGAGTTAGATAGCTCGCGCTCAAGTCAGAGATTATACTGCTGATCTTATATTGCGACGAACTACAATGCATGAGTGCTTAGGGAAGAAGCCGGTTGACAACATGATTAACAAGCTCCTGAATCAGGAAGAACAGATGAACGGAGAAGTTTATCGCTCGATGTTTGGCTTTTGTACGGGCCCAGTTTTTATGAACTTTGCACTGGAAAAGTCCCCTATAGTAACGTAGAGAATACGCAAAGAAGTGATAACGTCTCGGCCTGTTTTATTAAAAAAAATAAGTTAGAAAAATATTTTATAGACCAACCTAGGCCGACTAGAAAATTTCTTTAACTGAAGTAGTCATTAACAACATTTCACAATATTGGCCTTATAAAATAGACCATTTGTTGCATGGACATCTGCTTACGACGTTCCCAAGGTATAAGATAAGTGACATTCCCCTCAAATGTAGTCCGAAATTCATCTTCCGTTAAATTTGCCGAATGAAATTAAAGGGTGCAAAAAAAGTGATATATGGAAAGTTTGGCTGAAGCCGGGCGCCAGGCGCCACGACATCGACCTATGTAGAAAGCTCTTTACTGGTTTGAATCGATGAGCTTTGTAGATTTCGCTGTCGCCAGCTACTGAAAGTTAATCCCTATTCACCGTGGACAACACTGCACTCGGGCGATTTTCATGCGGACAGATTCTTTTCGCTGTCCCATATTGTGTACCTCAGGCGCTCTCAAGCTGTCTGTGAAGTTTCTTACGCGGGGAGAAGCAATATTTTGTTGAAATTAAATAACTGAAATGAACTGCATGGTTATCCCCAAAAGAAATAAAATCTTTTAGTGAATTAAAAGACATGGGACCAAACACGGTATAGTTTCTTGGAATTCACATATAAACCGATCAAGTGGATGTTTATATCGCAAAAACGATTGAAAACTTCAAACAGATATAGGTGATACTGTAAACGAATTGTCTGACGTTGACGTGCCGTTATTTCTAGCATTTTTTTTCAAATTAGACGATTACGCTTTATCTTGTCCAAAAGGTTTCCCGTATACCGTATTCTAAAGCAACTGTTCTCGATATGTTTTAAATACAAAACACCATATGCTTTCAGGAAACACACGTATCTATTTATGCTGAGTAATTTTGTCACCTTCCTTGAGATCCTAAATTCGCGATGATATATATACTTACCTTCTTCTTTCTATTGCGGATGTTCCGCCACTATTCGTAAGCAAACATGAAATCTCATAGGTTACTGACTTTTGAACCCTCGTGCTGTTTTAGAGTCATACATGTACTCAATGTGCGTGAGCGCTAACGCTGATTTATAGGCCATATATATGGGGAGGAGGAGCGACCGTGACGCCCCAAGCGGTTAACTTTAGAACTACACGGATGGGGACAACAAATACAATGACTCAGCGCTCGGCCGACATAACCGAACGCGGCGTCAGCGTTCGGCTTGAGTTCGTGTTCTCCGGTGAGGGGAGAGGAGGGGCTCTTTTGTTTCCACTCCGGCCTGCACGAACAATGCAGCATGCATGGTCCCAGCTCAGCACAAAAGCCCAAGTGGGTAAAGCTCGCATTCTCTGAGGATAGATACGGCATTTAACGTCGCTTCGTCGATTGTTAGTTTTTTACATTAAACTGTGCACCGCGCTCTATTGTAGAAGATGACATGGACATTTCCATAAGGCCTCTGGGCATGTGCACAGGCCTTGTGTTGAGTAAACACCGAGTATGGGGACAACAAACGGGTCAGAGCGCCCCCTATAGTTCGATCTCCTGCCCAATAGCCCCTTAACACGTGTCCGGCACGCGGACGGTAAAAATAGTCAAAACTTGTTACAGAACTAACTGCAGAAGTTGCGCACATAATGATGTAATGCAATTACGTGGTGAGTATATAAGTATCGGACAAAACTTTCCGGAGAAAGGTAAGAAACGCGGTGAAACGCGACGACAAACACGAATTCAAAGCATCCGCCAAGGCGCGCGGAGGGGAGAGCGGAGCAAAAAGTTGAAGCAACCTAATGGCGGCCGCATCACGTGACTCCAAGATGGCAGCGCCTATGTGGCGGAGGGTGAAAAGGTCTATAGATATGTGTTCGAAGACACAATGCGCATCTCTATGTTAAATCTCACAAGAATATGGTGACTTAAGTTTTTGTTTAATAGATACGAAGGGAGGCCCAAAATTAGTAGCGTAGCTAGAGAACTTCAGAATCCTCTTAACCGTTCGTTGTTCGTCCTTCTCTTTAGGTAATGACAGAAACACCAGTCTGCCTTCGTCAGTAATTGCGCGGAGAAACACGCGGCAATCGTAAGTTTTGTGTGTAACAAAAACAAAAACGCATGAAAATAAAAAAACTGCGCTATCAGTGGTAGCGTAAAGATATCTTCCAACTGCCAAATGTTAGAAATTACTAGATTTTTCTTTTTTACCAAACTTGATTTACACAGGCTTGTTAGTCCAATAGTGTATCCTATTCCTCGCTGAACATATAGCACGCCTTTCCAGTAAAAATTTCCTACATCAAATTAATCCATCAATCAAGTCAATCTGTATTATACATATTTTTAATCCCTTTAAAGTTAAAGAAGAGACGTTACCTAAGAGTAGCATCACGAAAGCTAAACAAAAGCGAGACACGAGGACAGACAGGTACAGGCTTTCAGTTCACAACAACATTTATTTCGTGGAACCAAGCAAACCTCGTTTGGGAAGGGAAGAGAGCCAGTGGCGAGAGAAAGGGAGAGAGGACGGGGGAGGAGAGGTGGGAAAAGAACGCGGAACGAGAATATATACAGACGGGGGACCCCTGCAAGGCCAACGTCTGTCCAGGCCTATAATGCGGACCAGGTGGCAACACATTGGCTGAGTAACTGTACGTTGCGTTTTCGGCACGTGACCGTTTTCGGTTTGACTGAAAAAACCATGGATCAGCAGTGAACGTTCCCGGCGTACGATGGAGCAGAAGTCTTGTAAAGGCAGAGATGAAATGAAGTATAAACAGCCACAGACTCGAGCGAAAGGAGGGAAAGCGTCGCGCGGAAATTAGTCGCTAATGCCATCAAATGTTAAGGCGAATGACGAAGCAGCGATAACATTTATGCAACGCACTCTCTGCAGAGTACTTTATGCAGATGAAGCGCTGTGCTCAGAGTCACGAATGTTTTACGCAAAATTCTTCTATAGGTCTATTGGTTCGCTGGACTCTTCGTAAATATTTAAATTATAAGCGTGCACGTTCTCTGCTAGAAGATTCGTCTGATTGGGAAGTGGTCGTGTAAATACTAGGTCTGGGCAATTGATTGATTAACCTTCCGATTAATCGATTAAGGCTTTAATCGCGATCAAATTTTTTAACCGGTTAATCGGTTTTTTAATCGGTACTTACAAAGAAGTCAACTGGATGCACGCATGGCTCTATCCTGGATGACTTGCCCGAACTAGGGGGACTCATGCCCCCCCCCCCCCCCCCTTTAACGAAAACGCTGCGTGGCGTGTATCTGGTCGTTCTGTCCCGAGCGGTTTTCCGTTCCCAACCAGGTGCTATGAGCAAGGTTCAATTCTCGCGCTCGCGAAGCGTCACGTGTTCGAGGATATACATTACAGTTTTGCCGAGGCCAGACGAACAAGCCGGGCCCGCAATTGATTCCCGCGCGACCGCGAAACTTCACGTGTTGAGGATCTATTACATATCCTGCCCTGGCAAGACAAACAAGCAGGAAAACAAGCTGGGAAGCTAACAACGCCATGGTTACTTGTTCCAGTATTCGGCCCGTAAAAATGGACGAGTTCACGAGTATGAAAGGCTTTCTCGCTGGAAAGTTTGGGTTTAAAGTAAACTCCAGCGGTGAAGTTTTTAACTCGAAGGAAGTCCACTGCATCATCTGCAACAAGCCGTTTTCGTACAGTGGAAGCGTAAGTTCGCTTCAGTATCACCTACGAGCGAAGCACCCATGTACGCCACTGCAGCAAGGACCATCCGCCAAAACGCAGACAACAATCAATGCCTTCTCATCAAGGCCGATTTCTCTGAAAAAAGAAGAAAGCATCGCCCAAGCCCTGACTTCTTGTCTTCCTGTCGGAGAATGTGGACAAACTTCTTTGTATTCGGAGCTGGAGCAAAAATATGCGTCTTTGAATCGTTGAACTATATATGTATCCGCAGTTATAAATGTCCTTTGCGCAGTGTAACAGGGAGTAAAATAAGTCTTCAAAGGCAAGACGAGTTGTTGCATTATTTTTAATATATTATTTATAAAAATCAACGCAACCGATTAATCGATTAATTAATCGATTAAAGGGTGGCGATTAATCGGGTTAAAATTTTTAATCGACGCCCAGCCTAGTAAATACTGTATGCTCTTTGGCGCCCACACACTGGTCTCATTTTCACATTGACTATGTGTCCTTCGAAACTGTAACAGAGGTAGAATACTTCAATTATGCCGAACTTTTCGGGTAAATTTTTCATGTGCGTAGGCACCGACAACTTTGAATTGCTCAAGGCTGTCGGATGTTAGAGCTCTTAAAATGATCACATCTGGTTCTTTGCTCTTAGAGCTAGAATGTTTTGGAGACTAACTCATCGCTCTTATAGGTTGGTTATCACTGTATCTGGACGTTGAATATTTAAGGAAACAAATGTTTCTGCCTTGGCTACAAGTGTCGGACAGTTAAGGGTGGGGTCAGAAAAGAAATGAGCGGAAAAACAGATTATGAAAAGAGCGTAAAGACCTAAAATAAGCTATAAAAATGCTCCTACTTGCCTCAGCTTCCCTAAAAAGTAACTCCATGATACGCAGCAACTTGTGCGACCTCATGAGAGTATGAAAGGCATCGACAAAAAGACTCCCGGAAGTGCAAAAGAAAATTATAGTATAGAGTATTCGAAAGGCGTCAATATTTCTGTCGCGTGACGATATATGCAAATACAAATTAAATCTCCGTCAAGTTCAAATTTACAAAAAGACGGTCTCAAGCTTGGCCAGTGCGGCGCAAAATGGTGCTACTTCTTTGTATTTTTTTTATGTCACGTCGAAAGTTTATTGCATAAAGAAGTATTCACATGACGGTATATCTTTAAGCGCCTCTATCATTTGAAGTAATCGATCTTGGTGTTAATCATAGGCATTGAATTCAATGTCCGAGAAACTTCTTTTGAATAATAAATACATGACAAAAGTGTCCCCAAATTCCGAGTGGTGGTAAAATAAACATAAGAAGTTGTAAGCAGTGAGAGAGTGCAGGGTAGCTGGTAATTAATCGACATCTTGTAAACCCTGAGATGGGATGTGTGTGTCCGTTTTTTATCGTTCCCCATCTCAGGGCTTACAAGATGTCGATAAGGAGTTTGTGTCTTTACGAAATAAATTTTTGAGCGTTGACCGGTTACACAATATCAGAACGCTTCCCTGTCTCAACGAAAAGTGCGGAATGAGAGCATGCCCTTCGATGTCAGGTCCCCAGGCAGAGAAACGATGACGACGTTTTCGTGCGCCATCAAGAGATGGCGCCACTAGCATCGGCGTCGCTTCGTTCGGGGACAGCGTGCGAACCGAACAGTTGTTAGCTTGCTTCGCCATCCATAACGTGGATTTACATGCTTGGGACATGCTTGGGACATGCTTGGGAGAATGAGACCTGAACTAAAGCTAAAATATATTTCAACTTAAGATTACCAATGATAGAAAGAAGGTGGCCCTATCTTCCGGCAGTATTTTCAGATAACAACGTAGTTTATACGGTGGGAAGCTTTCGCTGGTAATTTTTTTTATATTTTCAATGTTTTTTTTATTTTGTTAGCAAATTGTTATCTAAAAGATCGCTATGTAGAAACCATCAGTAAGGTTCACGGTCTCAGATAATCAAAAGTTGCTAACCATTAATCTATGTAAGTGGAAAATCCAACCCCCTTATGGGTGGTGGAGGTTCCACTCACGGCGCATGAAAATAAATGTGTATTATACTTACACCTGTAAATAAACAAATGGACAATGCGACAGTTGCGCGCTTATTAAAATATGGCGTTATTAACCTAAAACATACACATATAGGAATATTAATTAATATGAAACAATTAATGAAGTTCATAGGCAGACCTAATAGAGATCGAAATATACACTATCGTAATTCAATAATACATAGTTCGAAGTCAACCTGGAAGCCCTGGGTCTCAGACGTAGTTACCTAATAACAAACAAATAAATAAAAATACTAACATTAGAACCGCAGGAAAGATTATTATGCGAAGCACGATTTCACGTTAGGCAATTTGTAGCGCGTAACTCTTCATACTTTTATATATTTTTCTGATCACTGCTTTTCGTAGGTTGGCTGCGCAACGTGTGCGGAAAGTGTGATGCGTGGCATTTACTTATTTCTTTTTTATCGGAAAGCGCGATCACGGCAGAAAGCCCCCGCCTGCAATTGAAGAAAATACCCGCGCGCCAGACAAACGCATCACAAATATTAACAAACAAAATTGATAGCTTCGAGCAGACCCTAGAGCAGTGGGGCTTCGAGGAAAAAACCCAACGCCTGGAACATAAAAATCTGAGCGGTTTATCTATGGCTTATTGTAAGCTATAGACATCTAAATTTTTTGGAGTTAAAAAAATATCTACCGAGTGCTTTTCTTTCCTAAGTTGCGAGTGCATCAAAGGAAAGAAAGGAGGCGAAGGAAAATAAATAATCGTGCACGTACATGATAAACATTCTACTATACTAGATGACAGTTTAATAAACGCAAGGCGTCAAGACGCTCTAATTTGTCCACGCCCAGCCTTCTTTTTTTTTTTTTAAGTTGTCAGTAAGTAGTACAACATTCAGCAAATACAGTTCTCACAGAATGAGAAGGGCAAAAGTTATCCCCGCCGTTTCCAGGGCGAGTTTCCCAGTTTCGATTCCAGTTTCGGCATCTTGTGAGCCTGGAGCCATAGCTTCCTATATATATTGACAAAGCCTGGCAGATCGCCACGAGAAGCGGCCACCGAAATGGAAAAGGTGAAGCGGCAGACAACGGAAAAGAGGAGAGCCACGTGACTGGCGGCCCGCTGCGGCGAGACGCCGAAACACACTTCTCCCGAGCAGAACAAGTAAGTGTGTTTCGGGTCCTCGCCGCTGCAAAAGCTGTGCGCTGACGTCCAGGTCGCCCCAGAAATGGCACTTTGATGCTCTGTGCTACCAGTTCCTCGCGCTCCAAGTCTGCGACCTGGCATTCTATGGCTCCGTCGTCGAACTGCCAGGCTTTGTGAGTGTAGGGGAGGCTATGCTGGAGTGCATACTCGCGCAGTCAAAGCACGACGGAAGGCAACGAGCGCGTCCTGGAGGTCGGGTTTCCGAAAGAGACGCCCTGTCGTTCTCCTCCTGTCAGGCACTATGGTACAGTATTTGTTAAAACGCAGAGCACGGTTGTGTCTTCTACACGTTTCTTGCCTTGTGATTCGATCTTTGGCCTTCCTAGCGGATGATAACGTAATTTTATTGGCTGAGGAACGATGATAAGGTGCACGTAACTCGTCAAGCTCTTAATTTTTTTTTTTTTAAATTGTCCCTGACTATATGGCTGACGCGGTTTTAAGGCACTTCCCACTTGATGGCTGGGGTATTAAACTCTGGAGAGTTTAATACCCCTACACCCGTTCAGTGGGGTGGGGGTGTGTTTCACGTTAGGCAATTATATTTCACGTTAGGCAATTTCACGTTGGGCAATTTCATGTTATGCAATTTCACGTTAGGAAATTCACGTTAGGCAACTATATGATTGACGTGCTTTTAGTGCGCTTTCCGCCGAACAGGTGTTACTGAACGCTTTCCACTACATTCTAAAAATAAATCCGTTCTTGAAAGGTTCTCCGACGCCCCAAGAACTCTTTGAGCTCGTGAAGAACGCGGTTCCGCCTCAAGCACTATCACCCCCTGGCGCGCTAAAAAGGCAACTGGGCGAGGAAGAACTCTTTCGCAACAAAAATGAGCTGAAAAAAAAAAAACCCTTATAGTATGTTTTTTTTTCTTTCCACGAAGGTCCTTTTTAGGGGGCGCTTGAACGAACATATTTAGGGTGGAAAATATGGACAAGCCGAAGAACCCTTAAAATCCTTCTACGACGAGTCTTTTTCTTTTTTTTTAGAAGGTAACCTCTTTAGTGGAGGAGAAAGAGACGAATATTAGGAAAACGATTTAATGAGAAAAGAAAATTACTTCTGTAATTTTGTTTTATCTAATGTCTGGGGAAAACTTTAAATGTAGTGATACCCTTTGAATGTCACACCGTTCACTCATAAAAAAAAATGTTTGACATTTTTTGTTGTTTGGAAATACATGGACATTTCGATGAGTTACACTTTTCCTAAACTCACCATCCTCGGTGACGGTGGCCGTGGAACGGGGCATGCGTAGACTTTTCGTTCTTCGAGAAAATGGTTTCTGCGCATGTCTGGTGCCCGCATCAACGGCGGGAAAGTGCGCTTATCTATGAGCTGCACGTGGCGTGCACTACTACAGTAACATCTTGCTTATCCGAATATTTCATTTATTTGTTTTTGCTTAAACCGTCCAGTCGACTTACTTCGTTTGGACGGTTGTCCGATCAATGGGCATGGTTAGAAATTTATTGCTAGATTTTTTCTTTATAATGTTATTATTAAACTTTGCAGTTAATTTCACAACGTATTCATAGAGTTTTTACTATTTCTTGTTTTCTTGCCGCAAAAGAAAGCAAGATATTGAGATGTTTTTTTGCGTTTTTTTTTTTAATTGTTGAAGCCAGTGAACGGTTTCAACCATTCTTCAATTATTCTAAAGTAATCCTTCCGAACTACGGGCATCCCTGTCTTTCCTTTGAAAAAAGCAGACAAGGAAAAGCATTCGCTCCGGTGTATATTAAATAGTAGGTCTATTCCGAGACGTCTAGCAGTATATAGAAAATTGTCGAACAAATCTCATTATTTCTTGATTTTCTTTCTCCTTTGGGGGAGATCAATGTCGACTGGAAGGACCTGAATAGATATATCTGATAGCCATAATACTGCGTTAGTAAACACTGGTTGAGATCCTATTTTATAAGTGGCATATTATAAACACGTTCTAGGCTGAGGTATATTTCGGGAGGGATTGTAGTCAATGCATCGTTCACATAAAAATGATAAGCGAGAGACTTCAGTCTCACAATGTTAAATTATGAGAGCGAATATTTGTTCTCTTCTGAAAATTTGCTGATTTGATCGATTTGCGTTCACTACGACATTGAGCTATTGGTGAACTCCACTCAAGCTCGATAAATCGCGTTGAAAAAGCTGCAATCGTATTTATTGAGTATCGCAAGTGCTATCATCTCACCTGACCGCACTCTGCATTTACTCGGCCATAAGTGGCAACGTTTATGTTGTAAGAGTTGATAGAAATAGTTGGTACGATCATTACGGCTTTATTGAGACAACTTTACGATGGCCGAAAGGGTCCCTCACGTCAAGGCAACTACGTCATGCGCTCCTCTCTTCCTCCTGCTATAAGATAAAGCCAGACTCCCCTTAACGAGTTTAGCAGATGTTTGGAGCATAAACGCGTGCGGGGTGGCACGTACATTTTACTGTGCGTCACCGCGTGCCGTCATCTGCCTTCCGTCGAGATTGCACCGGTCGGAGTTACCGGGACTTTCTTTTTGCCAAATGATAAGAATGTCTAGCAGCTAGATTCGTGGAACGTGTACTGGGTTTTCAACAAAAAACTTGCTGGTTTTTTGTACACAATTAAAATTCTAAGTTTTGAGCTGCCGCTCTCTGACTCAGCTGTTTGCAGAAGTCGTGAGCAGGTGAGAATACATTAAAAAAAATGCACATGCAACCGTTTTGACGTATAACTTTCCCAGTTTTAGTATACTCAAAACCCTCAATGGTGCTTTGTAACTGTATTCGACCTGTTTCTCGGATTAAGTTTTACTTTGCCATAAAACTTTTTTTTCTTTTTGTACAAGTGTCAATTTAGCTTGATCCCAAGAATCAGGCGTCTGGAATTAAGAGCTACACCATGCCTGGCCCAAAACGTGAACCTCGCTAGCCATAATCAAGCTGCGGATCGACGAAAATGCTCGAATTTTCTCAGAATGTAGCACTATAGTGGTTGGGGACATGCCAAAGTTTCAGAACATTCCATCACATAACTAAAAAGCGTAAAAAATATATATATCTATATACTTTTTTTGATGGCGTTTGGTATTGTCAGCAGAGGATCTTCATCTCACTGTATTCAAAGTACACTGAGCGCATTTTCACTTAATACTTTCGTATAATCGATTGTAACCTTTGAATGGTATAACACTGAGTCCTGTAACTTTGGAATCGAATTCAGACCTCCCGAAAACTATATTCAGTTGGTGTTGGAACTTTTTTACGTGAAGAAAATTATTTTTCAGGTGCAAAAAGACGCAGTAGGCATTTTCGGTCAACATCCCGATCTACACATTAACAGTGTGTAATATGACCTTGGATGGACGGTGGAATCTTGCAACGCGCCGAACAATTTCGCAATTTCGCTAGGTATGTACTTATGTTGGCTCGAGTGCTCTCGAATAAAAAACAAACAAAACAACAAAATCCTAACGCACGAAGGGAAAATGTCTGCCTATTGATAGCCACAGCGAGGAAGCCCACGTATATCCTGCTGAGTTCGCCATTTCGTACCACATTGTCATTCCGCGTATCCCCGAAATAAAACCTTCTTAAAAATAAAAAAAATAAAACAAAAAGCTGCAATGGACGAACGCGGACAACTTATAAAAAGAAATATGGGAAATCGCTGGGCAATTGTGTTGCATACGTGAAATGCTCAAGCATTATGAGATATCAGGTCACGTGACGTCAATTTCCCCGCCAAATTTAGCGGGGAAACTGAATTTGTGCGTAGGTCATGGAACGTTAATTTTCCCGCTAGATTTAGCCGGGAAATTGACGTCACGGGACCTGGTATCACGTGACCTATACACGACTTCCACTTCCCCGCTAAGTTTAGCGGAGAAACTGAATTTGTGTGTCCCATAATGCAACATTGCGCGTTGCATTATGGGACGTCGCAGGCCACGGCTTCGCAAAATGTGGCTTCCCGAAATCCGGAGCAACTAGCCAAAGAACGTTTTACGTTAATAGGTGAATCGCTAACTCTCAAATTAAAATTTATCGAGAATACCAAATATGTTCTCAAACACTGGGACGCGGTCCGCAGGCAACCGGCTGCGGGTCCCGGTTCCCATGTCGTGCGCTAGAAATGGCATGCGCCATAGTAATCTCATTTCGCCGATTCATTTCCGCTCGAAAAGTAGCTCTGCTCTTTTACCTTACTATTCACAAAGTTTACACTTATCTGCGTTCATTTGCCCTTTTTTCACTTTATTTTGTTGCTTTCCTGTTTTTGTCTTTTTTTTCTTTTTCATGGTAATTATTTGTTGCAAGGCTGAAGGCGCGAGTTTTTTCGTTGAAGGATGCATCTCGACTGCGCGAACTCTCGGTCAGCTATAGCAATAACTAAAACTATAAAAAACATAAAATGTCGAACACTTTCATTTCACATCTCAGGCACCATAACTTTCGGACACTTTGCATATGCAATTTTAATTGGAAGGAGATTGCACTTAGTACCTTGCTTGTGTGTTGGTAAAGTTGAGGCTTGGGCGAGTTGGTACATACTTCGGAATTAAAATGTCCTGGTCATGTTTGTTGGAGCTATGAACTCCGTGCTGGAAAACCACTGTTGCCTTTGGAGTCCTCTCACTCAAAAATTGTCAAGCGGGCGATTGCGAGGACTTGCTATACACATGCGCTGCGTAAGTCTTGTTATCATAAAATTAAACATAGCTTTGACAGGCAAACTGAACGCCTCGCAGATGCTGGATTTCCCTCCCACGTGTTAACAACGGTCACCGAGTCTTTGCTGAAAGACATCAAGAGCAGGCCTATGACAAGTGAAGAAGAGGCAAACAACAGGCAGAGAAGGGAAAGAAGAAAGTTTGTGGTCATTCCCTACATACACGGCTTAGCCCACAACCTAAAACGCATTGCGGGCAGGTGTGACGTCGACGTTTTATTCTCTGCTCCCGACAAGCTGTCCAGGTTGTGCAGAGCTGTTAACCCTTCTTCGAGGGCGGCCACGGCATGCAGTACGAGGCATCGAGATCGCTTCGTCTCGTATTCTGAGGGGGTGGTTTATTCTCTCCCTCTGACGTGTGGCAAGCGCTACGTTGGCCAGACGGGCCGCTGTCTCAATGACAGGTTAAGAGAGCACGCTTACAGCGTCTCCACCATTGTGTCTGCTCATCTGGGCATACATTGCCGCGACTGTAATTGCCTACCCGACTTCCAACGGTGTGACGTTGTTAATCGTCATAGGGACCAGCTTACTCGGAAAATTCTGGAGGCTGTTGAGATAGCGAGGTTGGGTGCAGCATGTGTCAGCAGTCCTTCAGTGGCCCTTTCAGGCAAAGAGATTAATTTTCTAGTTCCCTGACTTACTCGGTTTTTAGCACGTACTCTGTATGGCTGTGTCATCACGCATTTTTATTTTTGTTTTATTTTTTATTGGTGATGTATCACGTGGGCTGAATTCTTTCTTCTCCTTTGTTCGTGACAACGCAACTATATATTGCGATTTTGCGTTCAATAAACTCAGGTGTAAGTCAGCGCTGCGTCCGTGTCACTTCTTTGTCTGGTCCTCGTCTTTTCGCGCTGTTTTTAGTTCCGTTGTGTGTTGGATATGGTGCGGTGAAATTGACGCAATTTTCATCCCGATTTGGCAAATTTGGCATTTGACCATTCAAGTTTTGTTTACCATAGTTTGTACGCGTAGACTCTAAAAGAAGTAAAACCGTGCGTCTACTTTCCCGCACAACACTCGGAGAGCCAATCACCGCAACTTATGGAGGCAGCTCAGTGAATGACGATGCCGAAACATATGTTTAGACCACAAAACGCAGTTTGAGTTGTGACATAAGGCAATGCAAAACGTCACGCTTGCGTTGCTTAATGTCACAAGTAAGACCGCGCTTTTTGGTCTGAACATATATTTCGGCATCGTCATTTGCTGAGCTGCCCGCGTAAGTTGTGGTGATTGGCTCTTTAAGTGTTGTGGGGGAAAGTAGGCGCACGGCCTTTTTTTAGTGTGTACACGGCTTTCGTCTTGTGTTGTGCCGTAATGTTATAGCGTTTCATCGTGGTCTCTTTATGTGTTCTATGAAGCTTTTCTTTGCATATTGTTTTGAAGTAATCGAGTTGGTTTGCCCTAGGAATATTTTGTTCGCTGAAAAACTGATGACCACGAAATCGGATTGTTTCCCATATAGTTAGCGAGAAGCCGTATCACTTTTATGTAAACCGATGAGTTTATATATATATATATATATATATATATATATATATATATATATATATATATATATATATATATATATATATATATATATATATATATATATATATATATATGATATATATACAGAATGAATGATACATGTACTATCCTGGCTCCGCCGTTATTTTGGCTTTCGGCGGGTTCCTGAAATACTTTAATTCTTTGATTCATTGGATTAAGTACGGTTCATTCATCTGCTTTTGTTCGTTTATTTCCTCTTCGGAGACCACGTACGATGACGTGAAGCGCCCGTGTTGTGTATAGATATATATTCATACATAGACGACGACGACGAGGAGCGCGACAGGCGATCGGCCGGGGCTCGTGCACACAGGGCTGCAGCGGGCAGTTTTGAATTAAAACTATCATTCGGAGGGCACCCAGTTCCACACTGCTCCTTCCAGCATTCCAGCACCGTAACAATATACTAGGGTGTTTCACGAAGGTGGACAAATTCGATATTGCGAAAACTATGCGTCGCACCAAAACAAGGCTTGTGTCGTTTTGGTCCTGGGCCAGAGCCCTATTTAGGAAAATTATTAAAGTCCAAGATAATTAGATTGTTAATTATTTTTGCGTAATTAGCTTTTTAATTTTGGGTTTAAGGGCATAGTTTCAATTAGAAAATTGCTCAGCATCATCGAAAACCACTAAATCAACAAACTGCAGAACGATAGAAGGCACGCGCAGCATTTTACGGCTGTCTGAAAAACCGTACAAATTCGACGGGTTCTTAAGTTTCGGTTTGTTATCGAAGCGCATCTCAGCCCCGGCGGCACCGCGCCCCGTGGAGAAATAGTACATCCAACCTCTGCTGCGGTGTCATCGCGCGACGCAGCAGAGGCTGGTTGCACTATCTCGCCACGGGGCGCGGTGCTGCCGGGGCGGAGATGCGCTCCGATAACAAACCGAAACTTAAAAACCCATCGAATTTGTACGGTTTTTCAGAAAGCCGTAAAATGCTGCGCGTGCCTTCTATCGTTCTGCAGTTTGTTGATTTAGTGGTTTTCGATGATGCTGAGCAATTTTCTAATTGAAACTATGCCCTTAAACCCAATATTAAAAAGTTAATTACGCAAAAATAATTAACAATCTAATTATCTCGGACTTTACTAATTTTCCTAAATAGGGCAGTGGCCCAGGACCAAAAAGACACAAGCCTTTTTTTTGTTGCGACGCGTAGTTTTCGCAATATCGAATTTATCCACCTTTCGTGAAACACCCTGTATATCCTTTCTGCTGCCGACAGCATCACCCTAACAGTATGGTGGAGGTGCGGAGCCATACTCATCTCCTACATTGAACATCGGCGCCGCTATGATCCTGTGAACCCGCCTCGTTGAGGCAGTCATCCGCAGCAGCAGACCAAACACCAGCTCATGGTTCCGTCGCCCAGCCCCCGCCCAGACGCCATGACAAGACGAATCAGACGAAGCCGCATCAGACGAAGCCGACAGACGATCCCCCGCCTTTATCCCCAGCCCCCGACGTTCCGACCGACGCTTCTCAATGACGTGAGTCCCCAGCCCAGACCGTGCCGTCGTGTGGCTGGTGCAGAGGTCTGTGACGCTGCGGAAGAGGCCGAAATTCAACGTCTCCATCTTCATCCTCACCCTCGCTGTCGGCAGCCGTCCTTTGTTCTTCCGTGTATGTGGCTTTGTAAGTGTGCTTCATGTGTTCATTCATTCACCGGCCGGGTCGGCCGTTTTCGTCGGAGGGAGTACTGTTAGGAAGGTAAAGACGACGACGGGGCAGTGGCGCGCACGACCATCTCGCGCCAGGCCCCACGGGCCGGCTCGGCCTCCATAAATCGTATGTTTGTTCTATCATCGTGTACTGTCCTGTCCTTTCTGCTGCCGACAGGATCACCCTAACAGTATATATATATATATATATATATATATATATATATATATATATATATATATATATATATATATATATATATATAGTTTTTAGCACTTGTTGCACCCCAGACCATAATTCCGTAGCATGTTTAGGAATGAAAAAAACGTTCAGCCTTTCCACTCTGGTGAAGAAGGAAGACGAGCAGAGCTGTAAAAGGGAAAGTAATGGCCGGCCGCAAGTCGGCAAGCCGGAGTAGAAAGGCTGCCGCCATCTAGTGAGTGACGGCGGCAACCAGATACGTGGCTTGCCACCGTCGCTCATAGATGGCGGTAGGTGTCCAGAGTTCGGTGTCTTCATTTCTTTGCGGGGGACACGATCCTGGGGAAACTAGCCCTTAACAGCTCCGCTGTAATAACAAACATTTTTAAGCCAGGTAGAAATGAGAACTTCTATTTTGAGTATGCAGCCAACGTATCTGCTTTGATTTAATTTCAGTTTGTTAACGTGTCTTGCATGCTCAACCCACTAGCCCGCCTTAATATTTTAGTCTAGAAATGCTAATTTGCTGTATTACAACTCAATCGAGTAGGCACTTATAAAACCGCAATCGTCAAGTGCCGTTTTTATTTATTTTTTCTAAGTATGCTATACGTACGAAAGAATGTAAATTCATGGGATCGACTTTTGAGCTGTTAGATTTCTTTTAAATTTGATCAATAATTTTGTTCTGTTTATTCAAAAGCAAAGTGCGACGTAAATTCTAACTGCAAGCAGAAGCAAGATGATTTAAAGTTTCATTTCATATAAACTCGGAAGTGGTAGCTATCAGGAAGAGGTGAATATGAAAACTCTTCACGTTTCCTTTACACTTTACGGGAAGATACTCAGTAACACAGGGATGTGTACAGAGCTCAAGAAAATTTTGTTTAAAGAGCGCTTGTATTTAGTTTAAGTAGTCTATGCACATTAACTCTATTCTTAAAACTCAGGTATGGTGCCCGGAAGGCATCTCCTCCTGATGTGTTTACCGCGCCCTCCAATCTGGTCTAATTGATTCCAGCCTGATGACTCTTAGAAGTGTGATATCGCTGCTCTTTTGCAATCCTGGTTGTTATAGAGCAGCTGATGGGGATGTGGCAGACGCCTGTGCTCTTGCAGCTTGCTCTACAGTCAAACAGTCGACGGAAACCAAGAGAACACGAATTGGGACGCCGCGACGAAAGCGACCCTTCTGTACGCTCGTCATTTTTCACCATCATTCCTACAACCAACCGGCAGGATCGCAACACCCCTACAGCACGACGTGTCGTATCTCCGTGACGCATTTTGTTGCCACTGTAGGGCCACTTTCGATAAAAAGGGCGGCGTAGGACGGTAAGCAGACCATGCAGTTGAAGATGCACACGGTGTATCGTGATTTAGGGGCTTGCAAACCTGGGACTCTCGAGGAAGTATAACTGAGACCGCCGTAGTCTACGTTTAATAAGTAGTATGGATAGAACAGAAAGCATGTTTTGTTTTTATTGGGCCGGTGGTAACTTAAACTGTTCAACGCGATATGCTGGCGAGCTCATACTTTGGTCAGTTTGTGAACGGGCTTTCTCGAGAGGGACACAGATTGACTCAAATGCCGAAATGCGCCGATCGAGTTTCTGTTCCTCCCTTTTCTGATAGGCCTTGACGAATATTCGGCCCTCACGTATCAGAAAATGAGTGCTTCCAAACTCTGAAAAACTTTATTGGTAGGACTCATTTTTTTACAAGTGAAATTTAAAATACGTCCAGGGTAGGGGCAACAAAAATCGAATGAGAAACTAAAATGCATAAACACAAACATACGAGCAACACAGAAAGACGGTCATTTTCTGAATTCGACTGTTTTCGTTTTTGTTTGTTTGCGTTTGTGTGTGTGTGTGTGTGTGTGTGTGTGTGTGTGTGTGTGTGTGTGTGTGTGTGTGTGTGTGTGTGTGTGTGTGTGTGTGTGTGTGTGTGTGTGTGTGTGTGTGTGTGTGTGTGTGCGTCCTGACATCTACTGCCCTTAAAATTTATTTTGAGTGAAAACGGTGGATTTTTTTTTCCGGGTTCAAACGCGCACCGCTTGTGTAGTTAAGCTCAAGACACGTGACCTTAGCTTTAACTGGTGCGCCTGGATTACAAAGTGTTTCCAACCTCACGATCGTGGTCACGTGACTTGTGGGCCGAGTTTGCAACACGAGCTGCGCAGAGGGCGGGAAGGCTTCGGTCTTCCGCAAGCGTATCTCCCTTTCCGCCCGCGTTCCTCATGTCCACACGACAACACAACGCATGCGTACTTAGCGATCAGTCTGCCTAAGACGCATCTGCCATTAAATCGCAAACGCATCGTTTGGGTTGTTCCCCCGCTTAAATCTAGGCTTTCCAGCCTTGCATCCCAAGGCCAGCGAAAACTACGCAACCCCAGAGCAGAATAGTACACAGGCGTATTACGCACTTCAGAGGCGGGGAAACACCTTTTTCCAGTGGCCCTCGAATCTTCCGAGACAATGAATGCTCGGTGTGTACTCACGGACGTCGGACGGAGGTAATGCTTCTACGTTTGGAGACACGAGGAGAGCGAGTCCCAATTACGCGCTCGTTGCAGCAAGCCCGAGGAATGAGACACTGCGTCATTGAGATGCCGACTCGTGGCAACAATATCCAGCATTGCATACTCGCTTACGAAGCGACAGTGTACGCTCGCGCTCTCCACTGTTCGTATCCTGTTTGACACTAAGACCGAGCGCAGGCGACACTACGATACGATTGGACTTGTGCATAACGAGTTACAAATAACTGATTACTTGTAAACAATTTCATTTTTATTGTAACTTTTTAACGCTTCAATTACTTTCTTTCTACAGTAACGTTCGC